>JAODAL010055849.1:0-23677 GCA_025379985.1 Phyllomedusa bahiana
CCGTGGCTCAGATGTGGTGGTGCCATCTGCCTGCGCCGCAGCAACAGCAGCAGCTGCGCCCAGTGGGCACGCATGTTCATTGCAGCCAGTCACAGCACCACCACCTCTGCATAAGGGAGCTGTTTCTCTTTGACATCATCTTCCCTGTCCCAGATGCTCCTGCTCCTTCGCTACTCATTGCGCCAGCAGTCGTTTCAGCGAAGCGATTTGCAAAGATACAACAGTATGCAGTATGGCTTCCAACCATCCTTATTTGCAGCAGGCTGACCATGCTCTGTCCAAGTGTGTTGGTAATAGCAGTCCCTCCCTTTCCAAATGGTAGGACTACTGCACCGTCAGAGAACTAATGTCTTGTGCCGAGCCGAGACGGAGAGTTTCCAAGCCGTAATTTCTTTTCCCAACAAGGCATACCAAGCACTTTCATAAATATGTAGAACAGAAGTGTACAGTCCTTGAGCTTATCGGTTTTGTTCCAAGGTGCACGGCAGCGCGGACGTCTGGAGCTGTAATTACGGTCAGGGCCAGTACACTGTCCACTGGTGAATGTGCTTCCTGCCCAGGCACAACCAACAACTTGGGAGAGGAGACGCCGCTTTCCTCCTCCCACGTTGTCAAACTAGCGAGGCTCCTGCGCACAATGTCCCCTCCTCCTCCACACCACCACCATCTCAGCCTCCACAAGTACTGCTCCATCATACCACATGTGTAGGGCACAGCGGTGTCACACGCAGTTCTTACCCTGCTTGCCTCGGCGAACGAAGTCACACAGGGTAGGAACTGCACCGCTGACCATGCAAGCAAGAAATCGATGTGTGGCTGTTCTCCCGCGCCAACTGCAAATCGGACACATGGTGACGGACAATGGAGGAACATGGGGTCCTCCGCTGCTCCGAGGAGGATGGTCCATGCGCCCTGCATGTCCGCACGGTGTTCAATCTGGTTGTGGAAAAGGTGCCTGAAAGTCTTCCACCGATCTTCAAGAAAGATTTCTGAAAATGGCCATGAACAGTGCATTGGCACTTCTCCATTCCTACAAAGCCAGGAACACCCCTCCTCAATGTTGCAGCGGCAGAAACAAGCCTCCCCCAACACACTCTTATAAGGGTTGTTTCCACCCGTTGGAATTCAGCCTGCACATGTTTGACCGACTGTATAACCAGAGAAAGGCCATTAACGACTTTTTGATGATCCATGCTGACAGAGAGTACTCCCTGTGAAACTTTGATGTCAGCCAGTGGAGCTCATGCGTGACACCTGCCGTTTTGTTGAGCGGCCATTCAGAGTGCCCACGTTATTTGTCATCGCCAGGACAACTGATGAATAACGTCATTCCACTGCTTTTCATGGCCTGGAACAGATGCTGCCAAATCTGTCCCTGGGCAGACTGGATACGTGGCGCCTACATCTCGCTGCCACATGAGTCCGGTGAGGGACTGAAATGGAGGAGGAGGAGGAGGAGGACATTGGAGCAGAGAGCATTGTCCTGGTGAAATGAGTGGATTTTCTTATCCCAGGTGACAGGAGGAGGAGGAACATGAGCTGCTGGAGAGGAAGATGGAGATGAGGAACACGAGGCAGATTGCGTGCAAGCACCATGGCAGTAATACAGTGGAAGATGAGGCAGGGAGCCCCATCGGAGTCACTTGTGCAATTGGCCCGCAGCATGCTGATGTTGCCTGGCTAGTGACAGCCGAATAGTCAAAGCCAATCCGGCAGAGATGACTGCTGGCTCTCTACCCTATGGACCCGTTGCTACCGCCCAAAATTGGAGCCTTTTTCCCCAACTATTGAGAGGCTCAGGACAAACTCAATACTATAGGGAAATCCTCCGTATTCAGTAGGCCTCTGCCTATGTGCGCATCGTCCCTCCTCTGACTAGGTCTGACCGAGGGGTTCTTCAGACCTGCCTCCAACTACTGCCACGGCTGCTGGGAGAAGAGGGGGGGTCTGAGCAGTAACAGCCTCCATCAGCACAACCTAAGTCTGGAGTCTCTGATGAGCAGCTCCTTCACAAACCGCCAAGTGAGAGGGGCAGTCGCCAGCAAGCAGCCACAAGGACCTTGAGCAGACCCAGAACCAAACAGTGTGGCCTACTTGGACAGCACTCTGCCACCCCAGTTAGAAAAGATTCCGCTGGACTACTGTAGAGCCAAAACTGTATGAGTGGCCGCAACTTGCTGAGTTTGGCAGATGGAGAAGCTGTCCTGCCCGGCCAGTAGTGTGGCATCAGAGCGGGTGTTCAGTGCGGCGGGGGCCATCGTTAACCTCGCCAAGTAGAACCCACTTGTCCACGTGAAATGTTGGAACAACTGACCTTTGTCACGATGAATCAGGCGTGGAACGGCCAGCTTTCACACACCAATGCCTCACGTCAGACTACATCAGCCATGACGCCTCACCCGAAACTGTGAGAAATGCGTCTGGGTTCAAACTACTTCCTCAGCACTATTCTGATGCCGCCACCCGCCTGATGCCAACATTTGCTCCAGTTTCTCCATCTGCCCACGAACCATCTTTACCAGGGACTGGTATTGCCACCCACCTCGTCCACACTCTTTCATTGTGGCCACTGGTCCTGACCTCATGCTGCTGCTGTTGCTGCTGCCATGATCCCACACTGTGTCATTGTGCCACTCTCTGACCTAATGCTGTTGCTTTCCTGCCGCCGTCCACCGTTCCACTCTCTGTCATTGTGCCCCTGTGGCCTACTCCATTTTTTTTGCACCTCCAAAATGTGATTGTGGCACGTCTGACCTCATGCTGCTGCCAACCTGTCACCCGTCCACTCTCTGTCATTGTGCCACTCTGTGGCCTTCCTTCCGGTTTTTTTGCCTACCCTCCAGAATGTCATTTTGTGCTACTGTCTGATCTCATGCGCTGCAGAGGCCTGCTGCCAGTAACCTACACAACTGTCATTGTGCCACTCTGTGGCCTACCTCCTGTTTTTTTTTGCCACCTCCAGAATGTCATTGTGCCACTGTCTGACCTCATTGCTGCTGCTGTGCGCTGCCGGTGACCACCACACTGTGTTATTGTGCCCACTCTGTGGCCTACTCCTATTTTTGCCACCTCACAGAAGGTCATTGTGCCAACTGTCCCTGAACCATGCTGCGCTGCCCTGCCGTGACCTCCACTCCCTGTTATTGTGACACTCCGTGGCCACCTCTGAGTTTTTATTGCCAACTTCCAGAATGTCAAGTGCCACACTCTGACTCATGCTGCTGTGGCTGCCGCCGTAAAACCGCCACTCTCTGTCCACTAATGTTATGCCCCACCTGAGCCTCTGCTCTGCTTGTTTTTTTCCGCTTTCGCTGGCATGACTTTATCAGCAACATCCCGCTTACAGTTTTTTGGTCAGTTTTTGCCCTCTTAAGTGCCCAGGAATATATAGTGAAGTGATTCTAAGAGCGTCGGCGGCAGTCATTGTGTCATACTAGAGAACACAACATTGTATGAAGACCAAACCAAGCTCCCTCTGCATATTTAAGCATGGCACAACGTTCTACAGCACTTCGGACCGAAGTTATTTTTTGTCGGGAAATTCTGCGAAGTGAGCGAACCGAAGTTTGAGAAATTCGCCCATCTCTAAATATATTCTGCTACCTCTTCATTTCCCATCACCTATCTTTACTAAGTCTATCAGAAACTTGGCTGATACTCTCAAACACAGCCTCCCATGCTTCATTCCATTATGGCCACATTCAATTCACTCACTCTCTGCCACAGCAACAAACATGGTGAAGGTGTCAGCCTTGTTTACTGATCTTAGAATATTTTTCCAAATTTAACTACCATATCTTCATATTATTACTATGAAACTGCCACTGTTTTATATAATACCACAATCGCTTCTGCATTTGATTTAGTCATACACAGTATAAATCACTGAAATCATACTCAAACTTGGCAAATTAATCTGGAGAAAACACAACACTCCTCAACTTCATGTCTTTATTCACTTTTGCCAAGCAAGATTACATTGCCAGTCTTATATCTTTACTGTCTCACAAGCCCAAACACTATTTCATACTTTTGACTCTATATTCCATGTCCCTGAACCTCATCCCACATACCTCATCACAACAGAAGAGTTTGCCACCTATTTCAAACACAAACAAAAGCATGAGACAAAGCTTCAACCTATAGTTCCCACAATCCCTCTACACAACTGCATAGTGTTTTTCTACCATAAACGTCTATTCCATTATAATTGATAATATACTTTTACCTGGTACCTCTATTCTTCTTAATTTATATTGGCATGGGCCAGCGCAAAAAATATTATCACCACTACACAAAAAAAACCTCAAATTTACATTTTTAACTCAGATGTTAAGTTTCTGCTTTCCAGGATTCTAGACTTCCTACCAATAAAATCTTCATTTCTATCCTTCCACTGTAAAATGCAACATGAATAAAACTAAGTTTACTATATTTCTCCCATCCCAATGAACCATTTTACCAGATCTACAGTATCTTTCACGGTCAATGACTTCATGCTTTCCTTAGACCACTGCCTTATAATAAGCCTTGACCATGCTCTGCACGTCAAATCTCCATCTCCAAAACATTTCTCCAATCCACTCTTTTCTAGACTTTGAATCTGCAAAAATGTCAGTTGATGTCCTCATCATCTCCCACCTGAACTACTGTAATACACTTTTTTGTGGCTTTCCATCATACATTTTTGCTCTCCTCCAATCTATTCTCAACACTGCTGCCTAGTTAATTTACCTATTTTCTTTTTACTCCTCTGCGTTTTCCCTCTGCCAATCCATTCACTGACTACCTGTTGCCAAGCAAATTACATTTTAACTATTAACCATGACATACCATGTTCTCCATAACCTTTCCCCACTGAATCACTAATTTAATCTCCAAAATCCTCCTTTCACATAATTTCAGATCCTCACAGAGCCTTCTTCACTGTTCTTCTCTTTATTACCCTTATACAAATGTTTTCAAGATTTCTACCATGCATTTCTTTTATTCAAAAACTGACTACCCCAACACATCAGATATTTCCACTTAAAACTTTAAAAGTAACCTCTTCAGAATATTCTACAACCTACAACAACCTATTTGCCAATATACTACCATACAAACAATTTCTTCCCATTTTTTCCTGCCTCTTTCTCCTGCTCTTGTAGATTGTAAGTCCTTGCAATCAGGGTCCTTTCTCCCTCAATACCAGTTTACCACTTATTTAGTTTATAATTATCGTACTTGTTTTGGCTTTACAGCACCCTGGGATTAATGACATTGTAACTAAATAAAATAATAATAATGATTATGATGATGAATCTAGTAAATTTCTCCAGCTCCAAACCTTTGTAACAACTTTAAATATAGATAAAATAAAAGTTGGTTAAGATGTGAAGTGAAGGAAGTAGCTGCTAATGTTAAAGATCACTAAATAGATCATATGCAAGACAGAAGGTTTGCAAAAAATAGTCAACTTCATTGAAGATGTCCGGGAACATTTGTTATGTTGATAACTTTGCAAAATATCCCAGGCTAAATGAAGCTACACCACATTTTAATTAACCTTTTCTTTTTTACAGAGGTGCACTTTTTCAAAAATATCAGATATTAAGCACAAAAAACATACATAGTAGAAATTACAGGATTTAAAAAATACTGATATACTGATAAAGATGAATTTTGAAGTGACAGTAACTGTGCAGAGATAATCTGAGAACCATGAATAACGACTAGATAAAAATTTGATTTGACCTTTGAATTCAGGCTAACTGTTGTGGAAGGAATTGACTATGGTTCCATTAGTTAAACATAAGTTTACTCAACATACAGGCACCTTGTATTCAAAAGTAACATCCATTTTGAATTCCATTGTATTTGTTTTAAAAGACTGTACTTTTGTTAAGTGATGAAGAAATGAGTCATCATAACACTGTAGTGTGTAGATTCACTTACATATATAAAGTATATATGTCAATACTGTAGCCGCAAAGCAAGTAAACAAACAAATTATCTTTTTAAGAATTTATCTGAAAAATCATGTGACATATTTTATATTAAATATTCTTTATGATTAAAGGAAAAGAAAGAAATGGTTTTCCACCTCTTTATATAGGATGTAATGCACACTTTGTTAAATCTTGCACTGATGCATGGATATCCTGTGACTTCAGGATGAAATTACATGCTTCCTTAAGAATGGGGGCTACTCTTTACCAAGCTTTTTATTAGTTGAAATAAAAGTGTTAATTTTAATCTGCACTTTTTGGATGCTAGATTCAACAATTTGATGGTTTTTGTCAAGATTATTTCATATTATCAGCCACAGTATTATTGTAAATTGACCTTTATGATTGGTAGTGATTTATGAAAAGCTATGACAAAACAATTTGTGGATGGTCGTTCTGACTACCAATAAAAGTGGGATATTGAGATATAAATCTAATGGTTTTATGTGAACCGTAATGTCCACAAATAAGTAGACAATGCACAAATTAAAAATTTTAGAGGTTTTACAGATTTCTTATGATGACTGAACAAGGAAGACGTCTCTATTCCTTGGGAGCTAACTTTGTAATGCGAAGCTCACAATGTCCAATCCCATTTTATTATGATTAGTAGAGAGTAGTGATGAGCGATTGTGTTAACAATCGTTATCGAGTCGATAGTCGATATCGGTAATTATCATGTCGATAGTCGATAATCGCCGATGACCATTAAAGTCTATGGGAGAGGACCAACAGCTTTATTCTACACCCACACAGGTGAGGAGAAGCTGGGAAATTAATATACATTCATATTAGTTGTTCAGTGGTATAGTTTGACTAGCCCACATATGATTGATATAGATATAATTAGGATGGATGTAATTAAAGTGTGTGATGACAAGAAACAATTCACATGCTAAAATAATGCATTATGTTCCATGGCTAACATGAAAACCAGAAAACGAAGAAAACATGAGGACTGCGAGCCACAGCAGTACAGCAGTACCACAGCTACGAGCCTGACCAACCAAACAAGGACACCGTTTGATTGGAAATTGCACAAGGAACTGGAAGGAGACCCCTATCACTTTTGCACCCAGAACCAACAATCTTGTCATATATGTGGTTGCTGGTGGCAGCAAGAACGTCCCATCGGGAACACAGAGGTTCAGCTGGCAGCGCCATAGTTAAAGTGGGTGCTTTGAGAGCCAGGGCCATCTATTACCGTTTCATGGCCCATTGCAGCTAAATCTAATTGGGTACCCACCCATTACTACTTCCTATTTTTAACATATCATGGGGCACCTTTTTGATTCCAGCCCCTGGCAGGAATACTGCCCAATTCCCACCCCTGGCATCCATATTAAAGTAGACTGACCCCCAAACCACCAAAAATGCCCTTATGAAATCTCAGAATACACATTCCCAATAAGAAATTGCCTATTTTTAAAAACTATTTTTCCAATTCTACTGCTGCGGCTACGGCTACTTCACATTCTACTGCTGGCATGTTGCTGACAATGTCCCACCATGACAACAGAACGTGAAGCAGATTGGCACAGATTTACCCAGTTTGGTCAGTGAGACCTGTGTCAAATTCCTGCATTCTACTGTCAAGTGGGTTGAAAGAAATTGCTGACTTTGGATTTTGAACGTGGATCAAGGATTGTATACACCCAGTAACCACTCTTCATTTTGATGGCCTTGAAGCATGGGAAATAAGCTTTTTGCCAATAAGACCTTTTATTATTGGTATCTTTTACTGTGGCATGCCCAAAATCAGCAAAGATGCCCTTGATAGAACCTCAGAATAAAAAGTGCTGGAAGAAAGTAGTTTTGAACCACAATTTTAGTTGAACTGGACATTGACTATCCCTGTCCTGGACCACAGCATGACCCAAAAAGCTGCATGACCCAAAAAGTCACGAAAGATGCCGGAAAGAACAGTATTATGTCGAGCGTATTATATTTGAACTGGACATTGATTATCCCTGTCTGGACCGCAGCATCGAACCCCAAACCTGCATGACCCACAGATTAAAAAGTGCCGGAAGAAAAGTAGTCTTTGAGTCCACCATTTTAGTTGAACAGGACATTGACAATCCCTGTCCATGGACCCGCAGCATGGAACCCCCAAACCTGAACCTGCAGATCCACAGATTAAAAAGTGACTGAAGAAAATAATCTTTGAACCACCATTTTAGTTGAACTGGACATTGACTATCCCTGTCCTGGACCGCAGCATGAACCCCAAACCGGCATGACTCACAGATAAATGACTGCCGGAAAAAGAGTCCTTTGAACCACCATTTTTTAAAGTTGAACTGGACAATGACTATCCCTGTCCTTGACGCGCGAAGCATGAACCTCCCAAACACTACAGCTACTTGTCCCATTCTACTGCTGACATGTTGGGGACGTTATTCCACTGTGACATTAGAATGTGAAGCAAACGAAACAGATGTCCCCAGTAGGTTAACAAAGGCTGTCTGAATATCCTGCATTTTACGGGCAAGTGGGTTGAAGGAAATTCCTGATCAAGGAAGGTGAGGCTGTGAATGTGGGTCACGAAGGTTCAGGTAGCAGGGCCGGACCGAGAGTGGGTGCGGTGAGAGCCAGGGCTGGCATCCGTTATCTATTATCAGTGGGTTCAGCAAGCAGGGCCGGACTTACAGTTTGTGCGGTAAGAGCCAGGCCAGGCATCCGTCATCTATTAACATGGCAAATACGCCCCTATGACGCAGCAATGAAAACAGTCAGGCTGAAGCAGAGTGCGGAAGCCAAAGTGTGAGCTAAGACCTCCAGCCTTCCTCAGTAAACAGTCAAGATATGGGTAGCACTTGACACATTTTGGCCTCTACGAGAGTGCATGCCCCTCTGTATGAGTGCGGACCAATTGAGCTTCACTTGGAATTCCTTGTGATTGAAACGCTCCTGTTCCACCCAGGTGCCCTTTTCCTTTGCTTTCTTTTTTCTCATTTTACTCAATGTGCTTGATAAAATTTTCTCTGTTCTTGGCGAATGTGCTCCATACTCCATGTCCCTCGCTGAATACCTGACATCTCTTCACGTCTTCCTGTACATCCCTTGTACAATTCTGAGGAATATTTGTATCAGCTATTTTGTACATGCAAGTTTTTTAGTAGTTTAATTCTAGAAAACGGACGTCATTAGTAGTGGCAAATTTAAATGGGTGCGAAGGCCAAATAAGGCTTAAGTCGTAAAAAGAATGGTCTCGCACGGTACCGAGTCGTAAAAAGGGTTAAAGTGGGTGCAGTGAAAGGGGCGGATCACGCGCAAACTATAATAAAATTAGTAAACCTCACTGCAAACCAATGGGATTTCAATGCATATGAATAATGTTTATTACCATGAGGCAGAGACAACTCAATTACAGGAAAAAAAAGAAATATTAACATACTCAACAGTGCTTTACATATATAATTTTTGGAGCTTTAGTGGAAATTGATGTCAGTAAAAGTCGAAACGTTCGGCAGACTGCCTTATCAAGAGACATCTATAATGAAGAAAATAATATATGGAAAACCCTGAGGAGATACTGATAGTACTGAAGAAAAATAAGGTATAGGATATAAGAAACTCAGAAGCAAGAGTATCACATGATAGGTTACAGAAGAGGTAGAGTAATATCAAGTAGGGGAAAGAGAGAGATAATTTATACCGAGATATAATAGGATGTCTTACCAAGAGATATGTATAAACAGGGTTTTGATAGTACTACTATCAGAGCACAAGGGCTCTATGTTAAATTTGGGCATGAAAAGATAAGAGAATTGCAGGGTCTAGTAACATGATGGATGCCTGGCAAACCGCAGTATAGTAGTGGGTAAAGTAAGTAATGAATTACCCAAGCAATGATAAGGATCCAGCCACAAGATGGGGTAATAACACTCCAGGGAAATTTGCTGATAGTCCGGGCACTAAAAGAAGAGGGTAGGATGGTGAAAACTAAGTAATAGGAGCAGGTTGGTCAGGGGCCAGAGTGAAGGACTCACATACCTTGATGGCTGGGAAGTCGGACGAACGTCCGAGTAGGATGTAGTGCTGTCTGCCGCGTCTGATAGACGCGCTGTAGCACCGAAATAGCCGATCGCGCGCATGCGCTGGACTTCCGCGCGATGCGCGATAGCGGAATGTGGGCAGAAAGGGCAAGAGGGCTAGTGCGCTTGCCGCCAAATCGGCGCATGCGCAGTGCGGTTTGCCGGTGTCAGAAAAATAAACGGAGAGTGTAAAAGTGGTGCTGGTGAAGATAGAGTAATTCAAAAATGAGTAGAGATAAAAGTATAGGGGATGAGAGATGTGGTGAGAATATAGGGATCATACAGGATAAGAGAAAAAGAGAACAAGGACAGGCGGTGGGGCATACATACATAAGGGTATATGCCCATGATACCAGCCGTATACTGGGTTGCATTATTTGATCTGTAACATAAATAGATAGAGATTAGACTATAGGTATATTACATCATAATATATAAATATGAATAAAGATATAAACATAGTAAGAAAATCACAGAAAAAGAGACAAGGAATGCCTAAACAAAAATATGGCATAACATATAGTTATGAACAGTGCGACAAATGCATAAATGAGGTCAACATTGCATCACATTAAGAGGACTTGCTGAGATGGCGAGGGCATAAAAAGAGAACACAATAAATTGACATGAGAAATATTGTAGTAACGCATAACAAATTCACGTTAAAGGCCATCCGGGCTTCTAGATGTCCTCATGTGTATATCCAGTATCGCTCACAGTTTGGAGCAAAGTGGCGATACGTTACCTCCACGACGGATTCGGAACTTGCTCAAATACCTGGAATCGTAGCTGGGATGGATGGTGATGGATTTCAAGGAGTAGCTGGAATTGAAATAGAGTATCTTTACATCGATTGTCGATTTATGTTTTGGAGAAACGATTCTTTTATGGCCTGGGTGGTTTGTCCCACGTATGGCAGGCCACACGGCATTTAATAAGAATAGAAACAACAAAATTAGAGCGACATGTGAAAAAACCTCTAATGTGAAATTTTCGTACCTTGTGTGTGGGTGGGTGATAGAATTCGCCTTTAGTATACAAAGAACATTGCGCAACAACCATGCATGGAAAGGTGCCATTTTTAGGGCAAGAAGGTCATTTGTCGGGTAGTCATGCGTTTGGACAATGTCTGCCTGACCAAATGGTCCAAGTCAGATTTTTGTCTCTCTAAAGCATTGTAGTGGGGGATTTTGGAATTCCTGTCCACCAGATCTGACAGTGCTCTAATGGACCAATGGCGTCGTGATGATCTGGTGAACTTGGCCTTGTGGAACCTTGGCCATAAAGGGTGGTACTATTCAAAACTAAAGGGGATAACGTTGTGAAGAGGATCCGTTTTGTCAAGGGTTGATGTCTGTCTAATCTGTGGTTGTAGAGTAAAAATATTTTTTTAGTCCACAGGTGTTGAGGATAACCACGTTCTAGGAACCGTGAGGTCATTTTCCTCGTAAGACCTGTGTCGCGTATATGTGGATCTTGCACTAATGCCTGTTACCTAGTGTATCATGTTTACTCTTGGCTTCAGTTTCTACTACTATACCTTATTTTTCGTTCAAGTACTATACAGTATCTCCTCCGGTTTTACCATATATTTTTTCTTATTATAGATGTCTCCTTATAAAGGCGTCCGCCGAAACTCGACTTTACTGACATCAATTTCTTGCTGAATTTCTACTATTTTTATTTTATTTCATATTTATATATTATATGTATTATACCTAATAGTCCCTACTCCTCTATCTATGTTATTTACAGGATCAAAATATTGCACCTGTAATTACCGGCTTGGCCTGTGCATATAGCCCTTGATGGTATTTATTGCCCACCGCTGTCCTTTTTTTCTCTTTTTCCTCTATCCTGTATGATCCCCTCTATTCTTCTCACCACTTCTCTCATCCCCCTATACTTATATCTCTACTCCTTTTTGCATTGGACTCTAGCTTCAACCAGCACCTTTTAACACTCTCCGTTTATTTATTCAGTGACACCTGGCAACCGCACTCGCGCTCAATGCGCGATTCTGGCGCAAGCGCAGTAGCCCCTCTTGCCCTTCTCTGCCCACCTTACGTAATCCGACCGCATGCGCGGACAGTCCCAGCGCGCGCGCGAATCAGGCTTATTTTCCGGGCTACAGCGCGTCTCTCAGGACGCCGGCATCCACATCCTACTCGGGTAACTTCGTCCGACTATCCCCATCAACAAGGTAATGTGGTCCTTCACTCTGTCCCTGACCACCTGCACCATATACTTAGTTTTTCACCTCCTCCCCCTCTTCTTTTAGTGCCCGGACTGATCCAGCAATTCCCTGAGGTGTTATTACCCCATCTTTGTGGCTGGACATCCTAAACAATCGCTTGGGGTAATTCATTACTTCTTTACACTATACGCGGTTTGCCATCCCACCCGCCCCCCCCCACCCACACCCCCTCCCCACGGTGAGGCGCCCGCATCCATCTGGTACTGACCCTTATTCTCTTAAAAAAAACAAATTCCTTTTTTTTTTATTCAGCAAATTACCATAGCGCCTTGTGCTCTATATTATTCCCTATCAACCTGTTTTTATACATATCTCTTGGTAAGACTTCCTATTCTATCTCGGTATAATTATCTCACTCTTCCCCTACTTGATAGTACACTACCCCTTCAGGTCACCTATCATGTGTTACTCCTTGCTTCTAGTTTCTACTATCCTATAACCTTATTTTTTCTTCATTACTATACAGTATCTCCTCCGGTTTTACCATATTATAATTTTTTTCTTAATATATAGATGTTCTCTTGATAAAGGCGTCTGCCGAAACGTCGTACTTTTACTTACATCATTTCACTAAAGTCCAAAATTATAAATGTAAAAGCACTTGTTGAGTATGTTCATATTTCTTTTTTTTCTGTAAATTGAGCATGTTCTGCACCTCTGGTAAATAAACATTATTCATATGCATGAAATCCCATTGGTGTGCAGTGAGTTTACTGCTGTTTCAGAGTGTCCAACACTTGTTCCAGAACTAAGATGATGTAGACCGGCAACTAATAGGTGACCTCGGCAACTGGGACCACAACATCGATAGAACCACGCTTTGATTTCATCTTTCATGAAAGGTCAAACGATCCACATTCTCAGTGAAAGCGATGCATTTGTCTGAAATGACTCCTCGCAGCTGTGCCGAAGGTCCGCTCAGATATGACGCAGGCTGCGGGCAGGACAACACCCTCTAGGCGTGTGCGAGCGAGCTGGGCCATTATCCATTTTGATACCCAGAGTTGATTGTCTGGAACATATCCAAAAACATCGGTGTTGAGACCGCAGATATCGTAGGCACCATGATCTTAAGCTTGTCTCTGTGTGACTATGTGTTCCCTGCAGTACAGGCGTTGCTGAGGTGGTAAATAATGAATGCCAGAGGTCAGCCATTAGGCTTCTGCCACAATGCCTGCTGCTGCTGCTGCTACGGCTACTTGCCATTCTACTGCTTTCACGTTGCTGACATTGTTCCACCGTGACATACAGATGTCTCCAGTTGATCCAGACTTGATAATAGAAAAGGAGCTATTCCTCCAGAAGTAGAAAGGGATAAATGGAGAGGTTAGAAATCAGGTTTTTAAATAATGCGTATAGAGGTTAAGTGGTTGATACAACCTAAATTTACGTTTTTAGTGTTTTATAGATAGAGTAACTGATAAGAGTTTAAGTTTTGCCTATGGCAAAATAGTAAATACATGTGATCATATAGCACGGTCTCAAATACCTGAAATCTGCCTCTCAATTTGGGGTGGTGGAAACGAAAGTGCTAAGTTTTGCTTTATAACGTCCATCCGAGTAGGTGGCCAGGCGTAATTGTTGTTCATCTTTTAGGCGTTAATGCGAGTATCCTGTTGGAGGAAATAAGCCTCCAAGCACTCATATGAGAGATGGAGCCTTGATTATCCCAAAGCTCTCTGGTTAATGGGCACTAGTAGCACTGATCTTCCTTGTTTTCCTCCTACGCCTCAAATCCGTGCCAACCTCTTCCAAGCAAGGGATATTGTTCCGTTGGGTCCAACCATGCCTCATCGCTCCTCCTCCTCCTGCTTCCCCCTCCTCCTCAGCAGTCATCACAGCCCCTGACTGCCTCAGCACGCTGTACCCCGAGAGCTCAAGCGTCACCCTGCACCAGCCCTGGGCCCCGAACCACCGCCTAACGAAGACCGATAAAGTGGTGAAACTGTCAGGACTTCTTAATCCGAAGGAGAGTAAGGCTCTGTATCTGCATCTGTGTCCACCTCCTCCTCCATCGCTGGTGGGACCTGCTGTTTCAAAGTGTCCAACACTTGTTCCAGAACTAAGATCCCCACAATGCTCATGCTGACAAGGGCATTGTCTGCACTGACCATTTTGTGGCTTCTTCAAAGCTCGCAAGGATGGTGCAGAGCTCTTTTACCTGCCTCCACTCATGGTGGCTTAACACTCCGAGGTCCGCACCGCTGCTTGTCAGACCATGGGCCACTTCATACTGCGTAATGGCATTATGCTGCTGCCACAAACGCTGAAGCATGTGGAGGGTTTAATTCCAGCATGTTACCACATCAACAATGAGACGGTTGACTGAGAGACCAAGATGACGCTGTAATGCAGCAAGCCGGGACGAAGCAGGGTGCGAAAGGCGGAAGTGTGAGCTCAGACCTCGAGCCTTCCTCATCAGGCAGTCCAGAGCCAGGAAGCGCTTTAGAAATTTCTGGACGACGCGGCTCATTACGTGTGCCAGGCAAAGGATGTGCTCCAGCCTACTGATCTTAATGGTGGCAAGGAGATTTCGCCTTATTGCACACCACCTTGCCTGGCACAAGGTTCTTGTCACTCAGCCACTGCTCGGTCTCGTTGCGCAGAGCCGTCCACAGTTCCTGACCTGTGTGTTGATGGTCTCCAAGACAGATTAATTTCAACACAGCCTTGTTTCTTTGGGCACGTGATTCTACCCATGGACCTTGGGGGAAAAAACCCTGCACCATCCCTGCGGGTTTGAAGAGCATGGGCCGAGCCTGAGAGCAACCGTCACCACCAGAGACATCCATCCAGCTCACCCAGTGAGCTTTCACAGAGATATAGTGGCCTTGACCATGCTTACTACTGCATGTATCTGTGGTCAGATGGACTTTGGCGCACACAGATGCAGACAACGTGCTGCAGATTTTAGATGACACATGGCTGGGCAGGGACAGCTTTTCTGTAAAAGAAATGTCTGCTCGGCATCTGGTATTGTCGGCAGGCAAGGGTCATGATGTGGCGGAACCCATCGTTATCCAGCAGACGAAAAGGCAAAATTTCCAAGGTCAAAAGCCTGGCAATGCCGACATTCAAGCTTTTGGCTTTGGGATGGTTTGAGTTAAAGTGTTTCTTCTGCTCCCAAACCTAGTAGACAGAAACCTGGCTGCTGGACTGGCTGCTGTACAGCGTGCAGGTCAAACTGGTGGAAGGAGAAGGGTAGGCTATGTCTTTGGTGGTACTATGGCGACAGTGGAGGCTGAAGCAGTGGCCGATCTTCTCTCATGACACTGAGGGACATGGGCAGCAGAGGAATGCTTGGAATTGGAAGTGGCGGAGGAGGACGAGAAGGCGGAGACAGATGGTGTGACAGTGGTTGGAAGCCCAGGACTGGTGTGGCCTTTTTTCACCAAGTGTTCCTTTTATTTGAACTCATGCATTCGATGCATATGACTAGACATGTTGTTGGTGGTTAAACACTTAAGATTCTTCCCTCTACTGACGCGTTTATGGCAAATGCGGCATATGACATCGCTGGCCGAATCAGAGGCTTGATCGAAAAAGGCCAAGGCTTCAGAGGTACTGTACCGTATCAAAGTCAATAAGAGAGGAGCGGTGTTTCCACTGCCGCCGCTGATCATGGCTGGCGGATTAATCTCAGCGGACTTGTGTGACCGCCCTCTCCCTTTTTGAGGCAGGACCCGTACTGACACTAACCCATCGTCTCCCTCCTTGTCCAGTGATAAAGCACTAGCAAGTAAATTCTGTTGAAAAGACCACATTGGATCCGCAATGTCATCATCATCATCATCACCACCACAGGTGACTTCCTCGTCCTGGCATTCTACGTCCAGGAGCTGCTGGCTACAAGCCACAGGCACTGTGAGGCATTGCCGACTGCTCGGGATTCGCGCCCACTGTCCTCTGATGGCATCAGCGATTCAGCGTCAGAGCAGACTAAATCAGCCTCTTTGCCCTCTTGATCTTTTGAAATGCCTTCTGCCCACAACCGCATTTTGTCATCAAAGAGGTCTTCAGAAAATGGATTATCCACAGTGGTGGGTACATGAGTTAATATTTGGCCTGCCTTCGCTTCAGGTTGGACGAATGCTGACGACATTTGTGGCCGACTGGAATAACAGAAGGTAAAACTGCTGGATGCAGGTAGTATTAACCACTGAAGAACAGATTGGCAATGATGTTCATTACTGAGATTCACAGGGCACCGACCCAGCGATGACAGGCCTGATGGTCCTGAAACCAACGATGCACTGGCTTACATGTTGTCGCCAGCCCTGGAAGGAGCACCTTCTCTCCAACCTCTACCTCTATGTCCTATTCCCCTCTTTGCTCGCTTACCACCTGTAGTTCACTCCATGTTCAGAAAGATACAAATTTAAAAGGTATAGAAGAGTTTTTCACAGTCTCTTATTGAGAAACTGTACTGCAAAGATGGCAAATCACAGGTATTCGTAAATCCCTCTAATTTCTAACGGCCATCGAGCATTAGAAACAGAATTGTTTCTATCAAATATCTGTGAAATGCGGTCTGGTGGAGGAACCGTAACACCAAATCAACAGTGTTTTTCCTTCAGTCCCTGAGATTTACAACTGCCCAGTAGGATTAGCAATTGATAGTTTTCAACAAACTATCGTACAAGTGTGCTATTTGCGCAAAACTGAGACGCACAGACTGCAATAGAACTATTTAACAGTTATATGAATTAGATATGGCGGTCTTGGAACCACTGAGAACAGGCACCAGTTACTATAAAATATCTGTAATCAAAATTGTGTACAAGTGCACTGTTTGCGCAAAACTGGCAAGCACAGAGTGCAATAGGACTCTTTAAATGTTATATGGATTAGATAGGATGTTTTGGCAATGCTTAGAACAGGCACCAGTTAAAGTAAATTATTTGTAACCAAATTTGTGTACAAGTGCGCTATTTGCACCAAACTGAGACGCACGGACTGCAATAGAACTATTTAACAGTTATATGAATTAGATATGGTGTTTTGGCACCACTGACAACAGGCACCAGATACTAAAAAATATCTGTAACCCAATTTGCGTACAAGTGCGCGATTTGCACAAAACTGGTAAGCACGGAGTGCAATAGAACTATTTAAATGTTATATGGATTAGATATGGTGTTTTGGCAGCACTGACAACAGGCACCAGCTACTATAAAATATCTGTTACCCAATTTGCGTACAAGTGCGCGATGTGTGCAAAACTGGCAAGCACAGAGTGCACTAGAACTTTTTAAATGTTAAATGGATTAGATATGGTGTTTTGGCAGCACTGACAACAGGCACCAGCTACTATAAAATATCTGTTACCCAATTTGCGTACAAGTGCGCGATGTGTGCAAAACTGGCAAGCACGGAGTGCACTAGAACTTTTTAAATGTTATATGGATTAGATATGGTGTTTTTGCAGCACTGACAACAGGCATCAGCTACTATAAAATATCTGTTACCCAATTTGCGTAGAAGTGCGCGATGCGTGCAAAACTGGCAAGCACGGAGTGCAATAGAACTCTTTACATGTTATATGGATTAGATAGGATGTTTTGTCAATGCTCAGAACAGGAGCCAGTTAAAGTAAATTAATTGTAACCAAATTTGCGTAGAAGTGTCCTATTTGCGCCACACCGAGCCACACTGACTGCAATAGAACTATTTAACAGTTGTATGAATTAGATAGGTGGTTTTGGCACCACTGAGAACAGGCACCATTTACTATAAAATATCTGTAACCCAATTTGCATACAAGGGGTTATTTGCAACAAACTGGGACGCACAGACACCAATAGAACTGCAAAAACAAAAGTGACAATTTCACCTCAGTTTGGAGGTTTGCTGGCCAAAAAGTGGTAAAAAAATATTGCTATTTCAATGCGAGTTCATGCGAGTTCACAGGACAGGCTGGGCTGCACATCATCCCCCCCTTTTTTCTGACCCCCCCCCCCTCACCTCCCATCGGCTGCACACTGCACTAGATGTCTTTACAAGTCTCTGTCTAACTAAATAAGAACTAAAATTCTGTAACCTAGCTATATCCTAAGCTTCACAAATACAAATTTGGTTTTCTGTATAAAAAAGACTGTCTCTCTGAGCTATTGGGACAGGCAGAGAGACGTGTTCCTCTGTAATGAGATAGTGAAGGAATGAAGCTGATCAGGAAATGGAGTTGCATACATAAAACATAGTCATGTGATTTTTGCAGCCAATGAGATCCATACACCGCCCAGTCATGATGTCATACACCCAGCTCACCATGCTCTATGCTCTTCGCTGATTGGCTGGCTGTCAAAATGACAGGAAACGCGGAAAAACTTGATAGTAAATGTGGTAACGATTATCGTTAAAATTTTCACTGAAACTGTTGCGTCATCAGAAAATTTCGATAAACGTAAAAACCGTGCCGATTTCAACTTTTGTCGATAGTATCGCTCCTCCCTAGTAGAGAGGCCTTTCTAAGAGAATAAACAGTGCATAACCTGTAGTCATCCAGTGTGTAGAAAAAAAAAAAAACAGCTCTAGCCATGCCAGTAAATGATTTTCCTCCATGGGTAGTAAAGGTGATATTGTAGAATAAGAGTATGAAAAAAAAATTACTTTGTGTTCATGAAAACCTTGGGCTATAGTTGAACCAGAAGCATGAATGATCTCAGTTTGGTATTGGCTTCTCTTTTGGTTAAAGCAGTATTGGCTAGAAAATATTTTACATATATCAATATGTTAAAAAAAATGTTAATATTAATATGTTAAAAATATCTTCAAATTAGAAATGTTAAAGATCCCTGATTAGTGTGTGACCAATTGTTTTCTGTATTTCGGTAACCCTAATAAAAGTCAAAGCATTTTATTATCTGCTGACAGAGTATTAGTACAGATGGTGCCACAGTGATGACCTTTGACAAAATCAGGGGCAGTTATGTGCGTTGATTAAACCTTGATAGTTATTAATTAGGTAACACACATTATGGTCAGTGTATTTTCTTTTTTTAATTAAGAAGGATATAAATGTTATTTTCATAAAATGTATGATTTTTGGATATTAATCAGGTGATAACTAAATTAATTATGAAAACAGATTTCTTTTTAATTCAATATGCTTCCATACGTGCTATTTTTCACTACAAAGATTATTGTGTTTGGAAATAATAGGTTATTTGCTACACCAAATTGCAATGGCTTGAAAGAAAATATATCAATCATACAAAACATAAAGTTGTAATTTTCCACTAGACTAAAATTGGATCAATCAAGAAACAATCAAGAAAATGAGGATTAGACAGATAAGCACAGAAACTGAGGATCAGTTTAGTAAAAAAATAAAAATAAAAAAATAAGGAAGAGCTTTATTTCAGAAAGAAGTCACTCAAATTCTTAGAAATCTGCATTTTATGATATTTTTCAAAATGGAAAACATTCTTCTGTTGAAAAACTTTCATTTAACAGTAAATTATAACATCAGTTCAGAATGTTAGAAATATTCTATTTATAGTATTACCAAAAATGTAAATGCCTCACTTTAGCCCGTAGTTTGGATATTAAGTTTATTAATATAGATGAACAACAAAGACTCATGCAGAGGACAACGCAGAGTTTGGGCATAGGGAAGATGTATACATCAAAAAGTCTTATTAGTTACTATAGGCAACTTTTTGAAAGATGAATCTGTCAAATTGATGTATGGCTTTTAGTTTATCATGGGAGGAGCTAGGGCATCTCCCCACGGCATGGGTTTGCGGACGGTTTTTCAGATGGTTTGCGGTTTTGCAGACCGTCTGTAAAACCGTCAACAAACGAGCACAACGGGCTCTTATGGAAAACCCATGCAGCAGTCTCCACTGCACGGGTTTTCTGCTCGCTGGGACGCCTGAAAAACATTCAACATGCACATTCTTTCGTCCGGTTTTCGGACGGAATAAATGCAAGTGAATGTGAAAGAGGAGGGTTTTCTCCCCTCATCACGGAGAAAAGCCCCACAGCCATGTACACGGCACACAAACCAACCGGTATTTGTCCATTGCGGTGTAAACGGGCCCTTAGTCTCCTGTAATTTGTAGAACTATACAAATCTAAATCATTAAAAAAAAAATATGTGAACAATTTTCACATAAATTAAAGTATTATTTGGCAGGCTTCCTTTAATAAAAGGCTACATAAGTGTGAAAAAGCAGTGTAGAAAACAAAAATTACTTTGAATTACCTGGAGGCAGTGCATTGATTGTGACAATACTGATGTGCAAAAACAAAAGATTGTCAAATTTTCAATCTGTCAGATATAATTCTCCCATTGCTTTCCAAGATCCTAGCGAAATGTCAACTAAATCAGACATAATTAAGGGTACTCTTGACTTAAAAGCCATAGCATTTTCCCCGCATACTGTGATGAAAAGACACTTTTTTATTGGCTATTTGCACAGCATCTGTGAAAAATGGATGGCTTGCACTCAGAATGCTCTCCAGAGGAAAAAAACTTCTTCTATTGAAAGGTGAAAATATAAGTTTTGACATTAGTAAAAACTTCTAAACCTCCTTCAAAAATGTTTAATTTACTTAAAATTATGAAAATGTATTAGTTTCAATTTTGGGTGATGTTAATCTTATAGTTTTGGCTTATGAATGTAACTCCTTACCAAATGTGACTTATAGAGGAGGATCCAGCATCTCTGAGTAGAGAGTTGCTAATAAAAAGTACACAATTGTTTTGAAAGGACAACTCGTTATATTAACTTTACTTAGCAGATAAAATTTATGACAGGCCACAGATTCCTTCATTAATAGAAGTGGACTGTTGTTTGTTTCTTAATCCAGATACATTGAGATTACTTTATCACTGTGTTTGCTTTTTCATGAGACAACACTTTAAGTACGATAGTGGGTTCTGAAATATCTTTATACAGTTCTCCAGTATGACATCATCATGGAGAAATGGGAACTAATTATTATTGTAGAGATAATTATTTGGTTTATTTGTGCTTTGCTAATGGATTGAATGCCATGCTCTTCAACCGTTGTTAAATAAATTACAGATAATTGGTTCAGTTTATACAACTTGAACTTGGGTAAAAAATTAGTTGATGTGCACAGAAATTATTGATCATTGTCTGAAAGGATACATTTTATAAAGCACATACTTTATGTTTAAATAATCTATAAAAGATGATACCTTTGATACTGAAAGAGTTACGTCACTGTGACATAATGTATCAATGAGAACATCAGCACTGGATAAACAAAATATGGGCGAATGCCTTACCAGACTTTAACAGTCTGCATCCAATCAAAAATAAAGACATTCAGGTAGAACTCCTAACTGATCAAAGTGATTATTTATTCACCCATACAATGTTTCACCTGTGTAGAGTTTTGAAACCTTTCTCAAGCAACTCGAGAAAGGCACAGACATAAGTGGAAACATTGCTTAAGTGAATAAAAAAATTAGCTTAGTTTTTTGGGGGAAGTGCTGCCTAAATTGCTTCATTTTTAGCTATAAACAATGTGATACAAAGATGATAGCGAATAAAATAAGGAAGACATAAAGATCTTACTAGCTAATCATAACAACAACATAAAATTGGACATAAGTGTACATGGCAAACAGGATTCGATAAGGATCAAAATAAATGTATTTAGAAAACTCTAATATGCATGGTACAGATATAGGGATTGTGGTACCCTTATATTACCATCATGTTTATAAAAATGTCATATAACAATTCATTAAACATGATTTAGCCTATTAAGGCTATGTCTCCACAGGATTGGTTTACAGTTGGAAGCAGATTCAGTATTTAGAATGTGCCACAATCCAACTGTAAACCAATCCTTAAAGACTGCAATAGAAAATCAGAGCTGTTGTGTACTATTTTCTGAGTTTGGATTTCAACTCAGAAATCTGACCAAAACAGTTAGAAAATGTTCTTTAACTTGCTGGCAAAATAGCAGATTATAATTAGTGATGGGCGAATTGATTCTAACTAGAGATGGGCGAATTTCTCAAAAATTCGATTCGGTCACTTCTCCGAATTTTCCGACAAAAATAAATTCGGTCCGAATTACTTCGGGACGAATCGCATTAAAAAGCAGCTATTTCCAGGCTGCACAGAGCCTGCAGGGTGCTGTAGAACGTTGTGCCATGCTTATGCATATGCAGAGGGAGCTTGGTTTGGTCTTCATACAATGTTGTGTTTTAGTATGACACGCAGATGACTGCCGCCGCTCTTAGAATTGCTTCACTATAAAATTCCCTGGGCACTTAAGAGGGCAAAACTGACCAAAAAACTGAAGCGGGAATGTAGCCTGATAAAGTCATGCCAGCAAAAGCTGGAAAAAAACAAGCTGAGAGCTCAGGTGGCAACATTAGTGACAGAGTGTGGAGGTGACGGCGGCAGCCACAGCAGCATGAGGTCAGGCAGTGGCACAATGACATTCTGGAGGTGGCAAAACAGGAGGAAGCCACAGAATGGCACAATGACTGAGAGCGGAGGTCACGGCGGCAGCAGCATGAGGTCAGGCAGTGGCACAATGACATTCTGGAGGTGGCAAAACAGGAGGAAGCCACAGAATGGCACAATGACTGAGAGCGGAGGTCACGGCGGCAGCAGCATGAGGTCAGGCAGTGGCACAATGACACAGTGTGGAGGACACGGCAGCAGCCACAGCAGCAGCATGAGGTCAGACAGTGGCACAATGACATTCTGGAGGTGGCAAAACAGTATTAGGCCACAGAGTGGCACAATCACACAGTGTAGAGGTCACAACAGCAGCAGTATGAGGTCAGGCAGTGGCACAATGACATTCTGGAGGTGGCAAAACAGGAGGAAGCAACAGAATGGCACAATGACTGAGAGCGGAGGTCACGGCGGCAGAAGCATGAGGTTAGGCAGTGGCACAATGACATTCTGGAGGTGGCAAAAACAGGACTAGGCCACAGAGTGGCACAATGACTGAGAGTGGAGGTCACAACAGCAGCAGTATGAGGTCGGGCAGTGGCACAATGACATTCTGGAGGTGGCAAAACAGGAGGAAGCCACAGAATGGCACAATGACTGAGAGCGGAGGTCACGGCGGCAGAAGCATGAGGTTAGGCAGTGGCACAATGACATTCTGGAGGTGGCAAAAACAGGACTAGGCCACAGAGTGGCACAATGACTGGGAGTGGAGGTCACAACAGCAGCAGTATGAGGTCGGGCAGTGGCACAATGACATTCTGGAGGTGGCAAAACAGGAGGAAGCCACAGAATGGCACAATGACTGAGAGCGGAGGTCACGGCGGCAGCAGCATGAGGTCAGGCAGTGGCACAATGACACAGTGTGGAGGACACGGCAGCAGCCACAGCAGCAGCATGAGGTCAGAACGTGGCACAATGACATTCTGGAGGGGG
>JAODAL010055850.1:0-23677 GCA_025379985.1 Phyllomedusa bahiana
CTTCTCAGGTCTTCTACAATCCTCTGCACATTCAGGAGTCACTGTAAACACATATCAGATTGTAAGTCTTTTCTCTCCATCTGAAAAAAAAAAGTTTTCTGCATAGGCACATAGTTATATAGTTAGTTACAGGGTATGGTTGAATAAAAGACACATATCCATCAAGTTCAATCAAGAGTGGGGAAGATGTGGATTAGGGGAGGGGTAGAGAGATTTTTTTTTTAGCTTTGTTTCGCCTACTTATGCAGACTTTGGAACCCATAAAGCATAAACCAATCTGCCTAAAATGAATATTTCATTCCTTTTCCCAAAATATGATGTCTCCACATGTGGTACACATTATTCACAGTCAGAGAGTTATCAAAAACAATGGTCAGAGGGTCAAAATGACCAGAACATAGCAAATAGTAAATATATAACCTTCAAAGCTCTTAGATGCAAGACCAAAAATAAATCAACCTAAATCACTATAAGAAAATTTTTACAAAATTATACAAAAAATATAAGGAAAATTGTTACATAGTTAAATGACACCTACCTGGGCACTTCTTATTCTAATGTGTGGTCTTAAAGTCAGATGTATACATTCAAGCACTCATTAATCTCCTTTATCTTTATTTACCGTACTGTTTCAATAAGGATCATATAGTGACATATGTTTTTCTAAAAGTGAAAGGGAATCTGATCCAGTTGTTTTCGATGGTAATCCATTGTGCTATCTTTACTATTTACAATCCAAAACTAAATTGCTCAAAACATATTATACGGGTCTAATATGCACCATATATTAATACATAACCTACAAAGCTCTTAGATGCAAGACCAAAAATAAATCAAACTAAAACACTAAAAGAACATTTTTATATTACATTTTATTAGCATAATACATATTAAAATATATTCAAAAGTCAAAAACATGATGGACAATTAGAACCAGAAACAGTGGGCACTAAATCATGATCAAGGTAATTAATATAAAGTGAAAATTACTATATAGACCGATGCAATGGCAAAAAAATCAAATACAAATAAAGAACAAAGGCAACAAAAAAAAATTATACATGATAATAATGTAAGTATAATACTAGTAAGGAAAAAAAAAAAAGGAAAAGTGGCTTACCAGTGTCAACAACCAACAATATAGTCAACCAAATACATAACACAGTGATACATGTACAATGGTATGCAAAAATCTAAAGTGCAATGCTTAGTAATCAACTAACGTATAAATACTAAAGTGACACAGTGCCATGAACCAAACATTAATCATAGTATATACAGAAATCTAAAATAGTGTTGATTGAACTGATTTAGAAAAGTTAGGATATTGTAGAACTTCTCGAATTTTTGGAATTCGAACTAAACCGAACATTTTACTGTTCGTTCGAGTAAAGTTCTAGTTCATCCAATCAGCTTTCTGCATTTTTGGTGGCCATCCAGTCAGTGCAGAGCACAGAGAAGTGTCAAAAACATCATCACTGAGGTGTAGGGTAGAGATGGGCGAATTTCCCGAAATTCGTTTCGTTCACTTCGCCGAATTTCTCGGCAAAAAATAACTTCGTTCCGAATTACTTCGGCACGAATCACGTTAAAAAACAGCTATTTCCAGGCTGCACAGAGCCTGCAGGGTGCTGTAGAACGTTGTGCCATGCTTAAAAATGCAGAGGGAGCTTGTGTTTTAGTATGACACGCACATGACTGCCGCCACTCTTAGAATCGCTTCACTATAAAATTCCCTGGGCACTTAAGAGGGCAAAACTGACCAAAAAACTGAAGGGGGGAATCTAGCCTGATAAAGTCATGCGAGCAAGAGCTGGAAAAAAACAAGCTGAGGGCTCAGGTGGCAACATCAATGACAGAGTGTGGAGGTGACGGCGGCAGCCACAGCAGCATGAGGTCAGAGAGTGGCACAATGACATTCTGGAGGTGGCAAAAACAGGAGTAGGCCACAGAGTGGAACAATGACACAGTGTCTAGGTCACGGCAGCAGCCATAGCAGCAGCATGAGGTCAGACAGTGGCACAATGACACAGTGTGTAGGTCACGGCAGCAGCCACAGCAGCAGCATGAGGTCAGACAGTGGCACAATGACACAGTGTGTAGGTCACGGCAGCAGCCACAGCAGCAGCATGAGGTCAGACAGTGGCACAATGACATTCTGGAGGTGGCAAAAACAGGAGTAGGCCACAGAGTGGGACAATGTCACAGTGTGTAGGTCACGGCAGCAGCAGCATGAGGTCAGACAGTGGCACAATGACATTCTGGAGGTGGCAAAAACAGGAGTAGGCCACAGAGTGGGACAAGGGCCCACAGTGGGGAAAGGTCACGCAGCACCACAGACAGCATGAGGTCAGCCCAGGGGCACAATGACACAGTGTGGAGGGGGTGACAAACCAGCCCCGGGGAAAAGGGTGGTTGTTGGCAGATGGAGAAACGCAGCAATGTGTGGAAATCAGGGGGGGTGGGCACCCCAAAATAGTGGCTGTGGCGGGTATTTTTAAACCCCAGACTCATTTTTTCACGTTTGGGTAAAGGCATAAAGGCTGATGAGTCTGACCCCTAAGGGCTTTGGGTGTGGGGGAAAATCCTTCCCAAACCCACCCTGATTAAAATTTTGGGAAAAAGGGTCATTTCTTTCCCAAATTTTCCCCGTGGACAAGGGGGGTTTCCCCTTTGGGGCTAAACGAGGCCCCGCCCACTGAACCCGCTAGATGCCACACTCCGGGCCGGGAGGACAGCTTCTCCACCAAATGGGGCAATTTTTGCGGCCACACATCCTTTTTGGGGCTGCCCAGTAGCCCAGGGGATTTTCCCAAAAGGGGGTGGCAGGGGTGCTGTCCAATTTAGGCCACCCCCGGGTTAGTTCAGGGCGGCTCCAGGCCCCTGTTTTGGTTTGCTGCTGGGGGATACCCTCCTTACTAGGCGGGTGAAGGAAGCTCCCTCATCAGGGGGATCCAGCTTATTTTAAATGCGTGATGGGGGTGGAACTGTTTCTAACCCCCCCAAATTTCCCCCAGCAGCCGGGGGCCAGTAGTAGGGGGGCTGGGGAACCCCCCGATCAACATGTCAGAGGGGGGACGATGCCCCCACATAGGCACCCCCCCAATTATTAGGGAAGGTTTTTCCCTATAGTATTTGTTTTGTCCTCCCTCTAAATAGCGGGGAAAAAAAATCCCTTTTTGGGGCCCCGGAAAGCAGGGTCCAATAGGGTGGAGACAGAAGCCCACCCCTTTTCCGCGATGCGATTTTGGGGGCTGTAAACTAGCCAGGCAAAAAAGGCATGCGTGGGCCTTTCTGCACAAGTACCCGGGGGGCCCTCCCTGCCTCCCCTTTTCCACGGGTTATACTCCCAAAGGTGCATTGGGGGGGTCATCTCCCTTTGGCTTCCTATCCCCAAATCCCTCCTCCAGCTGCTCCTGCTCCCCCTTCTCTTGTCCCCTTTGGGTAAAAAAAATCCCCCTCAATTCCCCAACAATGCTCCTCCCTCCAATTTTCCTTTCCCCCTCCCCTTTTTATCTCCCCCGGGATCATGGGGCCACGAAAAGTAGTCGCCCCCGTCCCCCAGCCCCCCGGGCCCAAAAAATTTTTCAAAATCGGTTCCAGGACATGAAGCAGGGGAATGAGGGTTCCCCCAATCCCTTTAGCCTGGCGACTGACAAAATAACGGCCTCCTCAAATTTGGCCCCCAAACAAACGGCATTTTGTCACGCTTGAGCCCCAAACGGGTTGACTCAAATTTACACAGGGGAGTATTTCTTCTCCCGGGATCATCAAAAAAACGTTAAGGGCCTTTCTCTGTTCTTTACATCGGTCCAACATGTGCAGGCGGGGAATTCCCAAAAGGGGGGGAAACATCCCCATATCAAAATGTGTTGGGGGAGGGACCGTCTGCCGTTGAAACCCCCTCGAGGAAGGGTGTTCCGGGGCTTTGTACCGAATGGAAAAAAAGTGCTTTGCCTTTTTTGGGCCTTTTCCAAATCTGTGAAGATGGGTGGAAGACTTCGGGAACCTTTTCACAACCAGATGAAACCATGCCCTGCGGGGCCCCCAAGGGGAACCATCCCTCCTCGGGGGCGGCGGGAAACCCTGTTCCCCCCTTTTGCCCCGTCCCCCGGGGTCCGATTTGCATTTTGGCGGGGGAAAAACCCACACATCTTTTTCTTGCTGCATGACGCATTTTCCTCCCCGGGTGTGATTTCGTTCAGCGGGCCCCGGCCAGGGAAAAACGCGGGGGACACCGCGGGCCCCCTACACATGGGGTATATGGAGCAGTACTTGTGGAGGCTGGATGGTGGTGGGGGGGGAGGAGGAGGAGGGGGGGGCGGACATTGGTGCGGGAGAAAGCATTTTTTGAAAAAGGGGGGGAGGAGAAACGGCGTCTCCTGTCCCAAGTTGTTGGTGTGCCGGGGGCCAGAAGCACATTAAACCCCAGGGGGGCCAAAAAAGGACATGTACTGGCCCTGACCGGTTTCAGCTCCAGACTTCCGCGCCCCCTTGGAACAAAAGAAAAGCTTGGGAAAGGGGGCCCCCTTCTGTTCAACATTTTTTATAAAAGTCTGGTATTTCCCCCTTTTTTTGGAAAAAAAATTTACGGCTTGGAACTCTCCATTTGGGCCCGGGCACAACCCAATTGTTTTCCCTGAATGGTGGCAGAGCCCACCTTTTTGGAAAAGGGGAGGGATGCAGTACCAACAACTTGGACGGGAACGGGCCCGCTGCTGCACCTTGGAGGGTTTGGAAACGATCTGTTTCCTTTTTGCAATCGCCTCGCTGAACGATGCTGGCGCCATGGAAAAGCGAGGACGGAGAAATCGGGACGGGGAGAAAATGTCAAGAAAAAACAGCTCCCTTCTGCAGAGGTGGGGGATTTGACTGGCGGGAAAGGGAATGCGGGCCCCCGGGGGGCTGTTTGCGCTGCTGTTGCTGCAGCGGCAAAATTGGACCACCACACGACCCCCTTTTTCCCCCAGGCCCCCGGATGGGGGACGCTGCAGGGTTTTGCCCGCAGGGCCGGGTGCCAACGTTAGCTCCCGGGCCCACGGCTTTTCACTTTCTGCTTACAGATTCTACATATACCCTTTTTTTTTCGGCCCCCTCTGGTGTCCCCTTTGCAAAAAAACTGCCCCAACCCCCGAGTATCCCGGGTTTTACCGCCAAAGGGCCCCCCACTGAGTGACTACTTGCCCCCGTGCCCTTTTTTTTCTGAGGGCCCCCCGGGGAAAACTTTGTTTGGGTCGAACGGGGGGTTTTTTTCTTTGGCCCCCCAACCTCACATGCGCTTTTCCTGCTGACTCAAAGGGCCCCACGACCACTTGCTGCCCGCGCCGCTGCCTGACGCGGGGAAGTGACGCCCTCCTTTTCCTGACCCCATTTATGAAGCCCTTTTTTCCCCCCCCCGGCTCCAAGGGGGGTCGGTTCTACCCCAAATTTTATTTGTGTTTTATCGTCATGCTATCCTCATCACCGGTTTTTGTTTTTGCCCGAGGCTGGGCCCCTCACAACTTGACCCCCATTCCCTCTCAACATTATCTTTTCCCCCTACTGCAAGAACAAAGGGGGTTTGGGGCCCCCTTTTTTCGCCTTTTCCAAGTAACTGGGGACGCCCTCCTCAAAAATTTTTCATCCCCCGCTTTTAGTGGCGCTGAACCCAAAAACCCAAAAAATAGATTCCTTGGGTGAGGGGAAACGGATGGGAAAAGAGGCGGGGTTTAGGAAGGTAGGGCCGCTGGAAAACCCCTTTCCCCCGGGCCCTTTTCCCCAAATAAAGGGGTTTTGTTTTGCGTTTCCCCCCGACTTTGGGTGGGGTTGTTTTAAATTCCCTCTTGGCGGGAAATGGAAAGACTAGTCAAAACCCAAACAAGAAAACCCTTTGGGGTTTCTTTCAGTACACGGGCCCCTTATGACAGCGGCAGTTGTGGCCTTACCGGGGTGGGGCCCCCCGTGCGAAAATTCCCTTGCGTGCGGACCTGCTTCAGGAATGTTTGTGCCTCTGCCACTTGCAGGTTTAAGAGCCTGCCACCTCTCTGTTTAAAATAAATGTTTGTTCAAAATGTACAGGGCACTGTTTGATGAAATTTCTGTATAAGATAAAAAACACACCCCGTATTTGGGCGCCAAATTTAACCCCCTAAAAAGCTTGGGTAAACCCCTTTGGGTAAAATTTCGTCCCCAAATGGGCAGGAAAAAAAATTTACCCTTTTAAAAGGGCCTTTTTAAAAAATCTGTGTATTTTAAAATGAATAAAAAAAGCCCAAACAGGCCTTTTAAATTTAAAATTCGGTTTTGAATTATGCTACCGAAATTTCTTTTTTGGCGGTGAAAAACAAATTTCTTTTAAATGTCCCAAATGCAGAACAAAAGCTTAATTTAAACCCCTTTGGGTGTAAATTGCGCAAAAGAATTTAGCAGCCGGAAATTTTTGCTTGGGAGCGGTTACAATTTTTTTTTTCTAAAGCAACAAACAAAGAAAAAAAAATTTTAAATTTAACCCTTTGTTTTTGGGAAATTTTGGGTCCCGGAAAAATTTTATTTTTTTGGGGGGGAAAAACGGTTTTTTGGAGGGCACAAAAAGCAGCAAACAACGTTTTAAATTTAAACCCCGGGTGTTTAAAATTTCGCAAAAGAAAATTTAGCAAAACCGGGGAAAAAAAACTAGCTTTGTAGCGTGTTTCAATTGCGTGTTGTCTACGCAAAACCCCAAGAGAAAAAAAAAAATTGGGAAAAATTAAACCCTTTGGGTTTTTGAAATTTTGCCCACAGGAAAATTGGGATTTTTTCCTAAAACCAAAAACGGTTTCTTGGGGGAGTCACCCCAACCAAGCCCCCCCCCCATAAAACAAACCTTAATTAACCCCCCCGGATTTTAAATTGCGCAAAAAGGGAATTTAGCACCCCGGGAAAAAAACCTTTTTTACGTGTAACAATTGCGTGTTTTCTTCGCTATACAACAAGAAAAAAAAAAATTGTAAATTAACCTTCGTTTTTAATTTTTGCTACAGGGAAAAATTTTATTTTTTTTGGGGTGAAAAAAACGGTTTTTGGGGGTTTACAAAACAGCCCGAAAAAAACGTTAAATTAAACCCCGATGTAAATTGCGCAAAAGAAATTTGGGAGCCCGGGAAAATACTAGCTTTTAGGTGTTTCAATTGCTGTTTTCTACGCTACACAACAAGAGAAAAAAAAAATAATTTAAACCTTTCGCTTTTTGAATTATGCTACAGGGAAAAATTTTATTTTTTTTGGGGGTTTAAAAAGACGGGCCAATTTTGTCACCACACACAAAAACAATGCTTAATTTAAACCCCCCGGTGGATGTAAAATTTTTTTAAAGAAAATTTAGCAGCCGGAAACTACTAGTTTTTTAGCGTGTTTTCAATTGGGATGTTTCTAAAGTACACAACAAGAGAAAAAAAATTTTAATTTTAAACCCTTTGTTTGTGAATTATTGGGTACAGGAAAAATTTTATTTTTTTTTGGGGGTTGAAAAAAAACGGTTTCTTGAAATCACAACAGCAGCAGAAAACGCTTTTAAATTAACCCCCGGGTGTAAAAATTTCGCAAAAAAATTGAGCAGCCCGGAAAAATACAAACTTTGTACGTGTTACAATTGGGGTGTTTTCTTTCCCCTATACAAAAAAGAAAAAAAATTGTAATTAACCTTCGTTTGTGGAAATTTATGCTACAGGAAAATTGTATTTTTTTGGGGGAAAAAAACGGGTTTTTGGAGTCACAACGCAGCAAAAAAAACGCTTTAATTAACCCCCGGATGTAAATTGCGCAAAGAAATTAAACACCGGGAAAACTACTAGCTTTGTAGCGTTTAAATTGCGTGTTGTCTACGTTTCACAACCAAAAAAAAAAATTGTAATTTTAAACCCTTTGGTTTTTTTGAATTATGCTACAGGGAAAAATTTTATTTTTTGGCCCGGTGAAAAAGACGGGTTTTTTGGGGGTCCAAAAAAGCAGCAAACAAAGCTTAATTTAAAACCCCGGGTTAAATTGCGCAAAAGAATTGAGCACCGGGAAAATACTAATTTGTAGGTGTTACAATTTCGTGTTTTCTACACTTTAAAAAACAAAGAAAAAAATTTTAATTAACCTTCGTTTTTTGGGAATTTTGTACAGGAAAAATTTTATTTTTTTTGGGGGTGAAAAAGACGGGTTTTTTGGAGTTTCCAAAAAAAGCAGCAGAACAACGCTTAAATTTAAACCCCCGGAAGTAAATTGCGCAAAAAAAATTTAGCAGCCGGGGGAAAATACTCCTTTTTTTAAACTTTTTACAATTGGTGTTTTCTACACTACACAAAAAAGAAAAGAGAAATTTTAAATAACTTTGCTTGTGAAATTTTGCTACAGGAAAAAAATTTTTTTTTTTTGGCTTGGAAAAAAAACGGTTTCTTGGGGTCACAAAAACAGCCCGAAAAACCTTAATTAACCCCCGGTGTAAATTTTCCAAAAGAATTTTACAACCGGGGAAACTACTACTTTGTAGCGTGTTACAATTTTCGTGTTTTCTTCGTACACAACAAGGGAAAAAATTGTAATTTAACCCTTTGGGTTGGGGAATTATGCTACAGGGAAAAAGTAATTTTTTTGGGGTTTTTAAAAAGGCGGTCTATTTTGTCACCACAGCACAAAAAAAAAACCTTAATTAACCCCCGGATGTAAATTGCGCAAAAGAATTGGGGCACCCCGGGAAAAAACTACTTTGTAGCGTTGTTACCCAAATTTCGGGTTTTTTTACACTACACAACCCCAAAAGAAAAAATTTTAATTAAAACCCTTTGCCCTTTTGGGAAATTTTGCTACAAAGGAAAAATTTTATTTTTTGGGTGAAAAAAACGGTTTCTTTGGGGTTTACAACAGCAGCAGAAAAAATGCTTAATTTAACCCCCTTTATATAAATTGCCAAAAAATTGAGCAGGGCCGGAAAAATAATAGCTTTTTAGCGTGTTACAATTGAAATTTTTCCCACGCTACACAACAAAAAAAAATTGTTTAAATTTAACCTTTGGGTTGTGGGAAAAAAACTCCGGGGGAAATTTTATTTTTTGGGGGTGAAAAAGCGGTTTTTTTTGGAGTCCAAAAACACAAAAAAGCTTTAAATTTAACCCCTGGGTGTAAATTGCGCAAAAGGGAAAGAAGGGAGCCAAAAAAGAAATGGTATTTTTTTAAAAAAAACGCTTTTTTTCTTTAAAAAGAAAACAAAAACTGGCTTAGTCCCCCTTTGGAAATTCAATGTGCTTTTAGCAAAGCCCTTAACATGTATAAAGGGACTTTGGAAATTCGACCCAATTCACCCAAAAAATTTAGAAAAAAAGAAAATTAAGAAAGCAGGCCTGAGACAAGGGGAGAACCCCCCCAAAAAAAAAAATGTAAAAAAACAGTTCCCTTTAGTAAAAAATCGGGGGGGGACAGCACCTTCCCCGATCAGTCAGTGAGAGCGGGATTTAGCTCCCAGCTTTGCGCCGGGGCTTTTTATAGTGCCCGGGGGGACCCTTTCCCCCAGAAAACCCCCCGGGCTCTGATTTGGGTTTATCTCTGCACAAAGTCAGGGAGGGTATTTCCCTTCTTCCCCCCAGGTTTCTTTTGGCCCCCCTGTAACGCCATGTGGGTCGCAGCCTTTTATCAATCAAAAAACACACTTCGTTCCCCAAATACCCCCAAACTTCGGGTTCGTTTAGAAACCCAAGTTTTCCCGAAATTCAAAACGAATCCACTTTTTGTTAGAGTCGATTTCGCCCCCTCTCAAATTAGGGGGGTTTATTGGCTCTAAAATCACAGCCAGTTATATTATTTCCCCTGTTTTGCCTTGTGAAAAGCCATTTTCAGCTCACTCTCGACGTACAGATGCTCCCTTTGTTTAAAAGCATTTTTCCCTCTCCCTTTGACATCAATAGTTTGGGGTTTGGGATTGCTGGGTGCATCTTTTTCCCCCACCTAAAAATTTTATTTGGAACATTTTCAGGCTTACATAATGCCTAAAATCTCATTTTACATGGGTATATATTATACAGAATTTCTTGGATTTGGGAAATCATACTCATGGCCCAAAAAAATCATTTTTTTCCGTTTTGGGGGTTTTTATTTTTATAAAAACCGTCTCCAAAAACTCCTATGTGTCAAACGGGTTTTTTTGGGGCCCCCCCGGGTTTCAGGGCCCCCCCCTGCACCTCCCAACTTAGGCCCCCCGCTTGCAAAACTTCCCCATCTTTTTCAGTAGTTTAATTTTTGGGGCAAAATGGAATTTTTAAAAGATATTAATAAAGGTTAAAAAATTAGTATAATTCGTAGAATGTATAGAGTTTAGAGAGTTTAAGTTTGCCTATTGCAAGAGTGGATTTTTGAATGTTAAGAAGTTACTCTTTCCTTCACTAGTTTTTTTCCCCATGTTCTTTTTGATTCCTCTGCAGAGAATTTTTATTGCCTTGGTTATCCTTAAGCCACTTTGTAACCAGTTTGGCGGTATGCTTTGGGTCATTGTCCATTTGGAAGACCCATTTATGCCCAAAATTTAACTTCCTGGCTGATGTCTTCAGATGTTGCTTCAGTATTGCCACATAATCTTCTTTCCTCATGATTCCATCTATTTTGGGAAGTGCACCAGTCCTCATATTCCACAGTTGGGATGGTTTTCTTAGGCTTCCAAACGTCTCCCTTTTTCCTCCAAACGGAACAATGGACATTATGGCCAAACAGTTCAACTTTAGTTTTGTCAGACCACAGGACATGTCTCCAAAAATGTAGGTCTTTGTTCCTGTGTGTATTTGCAAACATTAATCTAGCTTTTATATGTTTCTTTAGGAGTAATGGCTTCTTCGTGGCAGATCGGCCTTTCAGCCCATGTTGATACAGTACTGATTTCACTGTGGATAATGACACATTTTTACCAGCTTCCACCAGCATCTTCAAAAGGTCTTTTGCTTTTGTTCATTGGTTGAAATGCACATGTCGGACCAAAGCATGTTCATCTCTGAGACACGGAACCGATCTCTATTGTATGTAGCGTTTATCAAGTCACTTGAGCCTTGCAATGTAAAAGAGATTAATAAAGCCATACTAGTTTGTTCTTCAACAACACCAAATCCCATAGAGCGCATTGCAGAATCCCAGCTTTTTTCATGTGAGCCTATTAGAATACATTTCTATTTCAGTGTAGCGACCAAGCCAAATAAGTCTCCAAACACTGACATAGTGGATAAACTTCCTAAGGATAAACAATACCCCTTTAGAGCTTCCTTTAGCTCTATAATATAAGGGCAAAAGTCATTTCTGCAATTTATTTTTGTGCAAACAGTTGATTTTGACAGCTGATGTTCATTCCGGTTGGACAAGCTACTGTCAAAATGTATGAGTTTGCAATTATCAAAAGATATACTGCCAAAAAATGCAAACGTGGACAAGCACTAACTTTGTAATTAAAAATACATGTTGTTTTGACATTGGCAAACCATTATTTTTTTATTAATTTTGAGAACAGACAAATACTAACATTAGGCATTCTCTTTCTTTCTATAAGCTGCTAATCTCATGTTTATTCTATAATTCATCATAAACAAGTAGATCTAATGTGAATGTTGGCATCTTCTACTTTTTAAACAAAAACAATAAAATATGACAAAGAGGCAAAGAAACTAAAAAAAGACATAAAAAAAAGAGCGGTTGGAAACAAAAAGAAATCAGAGAAGGAGAAAGTTAAGTTTTATATAATATATCCTATCTCCGGATCCTGACTCATTCTGCTGTAGCTTGTTATATTGCAAAATGATTTAAAAGGCTGGACCGGCATCACATAGATTATTTAATGAGCAAAGCAGTTGTTTATGTTCACCCTGGGGTACTTTGTAGGCAGTTTGTTATCTACAGTACGATTGCCGTACAGCGCAATAAAGATATTGATTGCACAGCTAAAGGTAGATTTATTGTATAAAAGTGAAAAAGCATGAATTCATGAAATGTTTAAGCGAGTCCTGAAGCACTTGAGAAATGTGTTTTACCTCACTTGCCTGTTTATAACTTTAAAGTTTGGCTTTGCTTCATAAACTATTAAAGGTGAAGTGTGGATTTATAACAATTAGATACCACTATGTTGATTTGTTTTGGGCAAAAAGAGAGATGTCTTACAAATCAAAGCTCAAATTAAATTGTTCTGAGCTTTCAGAAGCTTGCAAATCTTCAAAAAGTAGAGATGTTGCCCATGGCTTATTACTGGATGGCATCATGGCCATATCAGTTGGAAACATATTTTCACTGCATTTCAAAACAGATTATAGTTACCCAAACTAGGTTTTAGCAAGAAATATACTAATATGCAGCAAGGCAAGTAGAAAATGAGACAAATAATTGAAAATGGGATTTAGTGGGACTAAAAGGCTTTCACAATTTTATGTAAAACTCCCTGTATAATAAAAAATAAGTGCTGCAACTATCTATATGGTATTCTTTTATTGAAATTCTAACAATTATATTAGTTACAGAAGTTTCCATGGTACAACGAGTTAGCTTTTTGACATTTGGAGCTCACTTCGGATATGCAATAAAAATTCAATGGGTTATTGAATACTTCTTGTGGCATGCAGTTGTATAAATACAGTGAAGTTTAATTCTTCTTCAACAAGCACCCACAAACGAGTCTAAGTGCCATGCCTCACTGCTATTTCTATAATATAGCTAATACTGTATATATATACATACAGTATATATTATATATATATATATATATATATATATATATATATATATATATTATATATATTATATATATTATATATAAATAATACATCAAAAGTCATAATAACCGTAATATAGTCTATGAATATATATATATATATATATATATATATATATATACACACATATATTAGGATTATGACTTTTGAAGAACTTCTGCCTATATGTTAGTTTTCTGGTGTTCTTTTATTATTTTCATTGAAAAACCTCCCACACTCATTGTAATTTCACTTTTGCCCTTTAGCGGAGCGAAAAATTATAGTACTTTATGTTGTAAATCATAAAAAAAAAACTATAAATATGAAATATATAAAAAATAAATTGAATATTTATTTATAAATATAATATATATGAATTATATGAAATCTAAAACGTATGTAAAATATGTAACAATTCAGGTATCTTTTTGAACTATGTGAAGGATATCATTTCTTCCATACAGAAGAAAAATTTACTCAATTGAAATGGCGTAAACTGCCCTCAGTTCATAATGCCAGGTGGAATTCATGGGCAATCTTTGCACTGATCTCTTTTTCCCTTCTTCCACAATTGAGAGATCGGCTTAAATCTATTTCATTGACTTCATTTCTGATATATGGGCAGATGCATGGTTTTCAAAGCAACACTATTCAAAGGACACATACAATGAACTGCTACTGCTATTTCCAAATTGAAGTGTCCTGAGGCTCTAAATGTTTTTATAGAAACTGGATAAAGGAACCGTCACTGCTTGATGTTCCTTGATCAGATATGATTGCTGGGCTGGCTCCTAATACAATATATCTACAGGTGCAAAAGCTTTTTCACAATTTCACATTATGATAGATGTTTTTGACTGTTTTAGACCAACATATTTCATATTTATAGGTTTTTTATGCTTTACATCATGAAGTACTTAAATTTTTCATTTCGCTATAGGGCAAAAGTGAAATCACAATAGGTGCAGGAGGTTTTTCAAAATAATAAAAGAACACAAGAAAACTAACATATAGGCAAAAGTTCATCAAATGCAACATCAGGATAATTAACATTTTCAAAAAGGTTAAAAAGTAATAACATAGAAAGATAGATAGATATTCCAGAAGTTTACATACACTATATATCAAGCCCCAACTGTATGTTTTTCTCACTATATGAAATGAAATCAGAATACACCTTTCCTGTTTTAGGTCAATTAGAAACCAAAATTATTTATATTTGCCAAATGCCAGAATAATAAGAGAATGTTTAAGGTATTTTTATTACTTTCTGAAAGGTCAAAAGTTTCCTTACATTTCATTAGTATTTGGTAGCATTGCCCTTAAACTGTATGACTTGGGTCAAACATTTTGTATATCTTTCCATAAGCTTCTCACAATAGTTGGTAGGAATTCCCCTTGACAGAACTGGTGTATCTGAGCCATGTTTGTAGCTCGCCTTGCTCGCACCTGCCTTTTCAGCTTTTATCCCGGAAATTTGGAGCTGTATGTTTTTATATAAAATCCTGTCTGAAGCCAACAGTGTGGGAGGATATAGATACAGGAAATGAACATGTGGAGTCATCATGGGTAGATATACATTGGGGTAATAATAGTAAAATTCTATTAGGGGTCTGCTAGAGGCCACCAAATACAACAGAACCCATGGAAGATGTACTCCTCAGACAAATAGATGAGAGGCTAATCACAATGAGGTTATTATTATGGGTGACTTCCACTGCCTAGACATAAATCAGGAAATGGAACCTAAGGCTCTTGTAAAGGAAACAGGTTTTTGTCAATAACTAAAGATGGCTGCCTTTCCCAACTGATGCAGGAGACAACGAGAGGGAAGAACCTTCTGAACTTAATATTGAGTTACAGACCTCACAGAGTAACAAAGATTCGGGTTAGGAGGCACCTATGAAATAGTGACCACAATATAATAAATTTCCAATTATCCTTCAATAAAGTATTTTGTTGAGGAACAACAAAAACATTGAATTTTAGGAAGGCTAATTTTAATCTGCTTAGAGATCTGCATTGACTGGGACAAGGTCTTCAAAAATAAAAGTACATATAATAAATGGGAGATAAATGGAAGATTTTCAAAAACATCTTAAGTGCCCACTTACCTTATGGTAATAAAATAATTAGAAACAGGAAAAACCCACTGTATTTACCAAGGAAAATGACTAGAGATGGGTGAATTTCTCAAAAATTCGATTCGCCGACTTCGCCGAATTTTCCGCCAAAATCCGTTTCGTCCCAAAGTAATTCACGTTAAAAAAACAGCTATTTCCTGGCTGCACAGACCCTGTAGGGTGCTGTAGAACATTGTGCCATGCTTAAATATGCAGAGGGAGCTTGGTTTGGTCTTCATACAATGCTGTGTTTTAGTATGCCACGCACATGACTGCCGCACAACCTCACTCCCTGATGAACGCCTTCAACTAACTAAGAAAGTCTCCCCTGTGCACTCTACCGGCACAGTAAGGGGAGGATGGCAATAGCCCCGCCAGGGAGCGGAATCTGAGTTGGTCGGCTTTTAACGAGAGCCCGGCGCGAGGCGGGAGGGTCTTGCTGCGGCGGGAGTCTACCAGGTCGTTACCTCTGATGTGACTTGTTTGCAGTGGCAGCCTAGGTGTAGCAAGGTACAAAATCGTAAGGCAAACTCGGAGTCAGGGACAAGCGTAAGGTCAGGACAGCCGGCAAGGATCATGGTCAAGAGACTGAGGCAAGAGGTACGGTACGCGGATATGACAGACGTGGCTCAAGGAAGAGGCGGAGGCGGTTTTCCTGTCTGTAATTTGGACATACGATTCACATTCACTACATTCCCTGTAGTTAGGGTCTCCTTCAATTCCATACGCTGCATTTGAACAAATTGGTGTCACGCAGAAACTGGATTCAAACTACCACATTTAGACTTCATAATAAACTGCGTTGGAACTTTTTTAGGTATTAATGATGAAGCTGATGGAGGTAGAATTGCCTTGGCCAAAAATGGTTTTGGAACGTTAGCAAACTGACTATGGAGGATTTCTCTATAGTACTTGAGTTTGTCCTCCCTCTCAGCAGCTGGAAAAAAGGCTCCCATTTTGGACCGGTAGCGAGGGTCCAAGAGGGTGGAGAGCCAGAAGTCATCCCTCTGCCGGATGGTGACTATTCAGCTGTCACTAGCCAGGCAAATCAGCATGCTGCGGGCCATGTGCGCAAGTGATTCTGAGGGACTCCCTACCTCCATCTCCACTGTACACTGACACGGTGCTTGGGAGTGCTTGCAGGAGAGTGGCACAATGAGAGAGTGTGGGGGGTCACACAGGCAGCAGCACAGACACTGAGGTCAGACAGAGGCACAATGACAAGGTGGAGGCATGGCAGCAGCCACAACGTTGAGGTCGCACACAGTGGCAACAATACCAGTCAGAAGTGGCAAAACAGGAGTGAGGTCACAGCGTGGCACAATGACAGAGTGTGGAGGTCAGGGCAGGAGCAACAGCAGCAGCATGAGGTCAGAGAGTGACACAATGACAGAGTGTGGAGGGCACGGCAGTAGCAACAGCAGCAGCATGAGGTCAGACAGTGGCATAATGACAGAGTGTGGGGGGCACGGCACCAGCAACAGCAGCATGAGGTCAGAGATTGGCACAATGATACAGTGTGGAGGTCACGGCACCAGCAACAGCCAGCCATGAGGTCATAGAGTGCACAATGACACAATGATGTGGAGGTGGGTGCCAACAGTCCTGGTAAAGATGGTGGTAGCGAGGGAGAAATGCAGATTGTGGCATACGGGTGGCAACATCAGATTAGTGGTGAGACAGTAGTTGAATCCAGACTCATTTTCAAAGTTTTGATAGCTCTGGCTGATGTAATCTGACGCTAAGCATTGATGTGTGAAATCCTGGCCGACCACGCTGATTCATCTGACAAAGGTCAGTCGCTCCACATTTCCGGTGGACAAGCGGTTCTCCTGGGTAACGTGGCCCCGCCGCACTGAAACCGTCTGATGCCACACTGGGCGGGCAGATAGCTTCTCACTGCAATCGGCAAGTTAGGCCAAACATCAGTTTGGGCCCGTACCACGGATCTTCTAACTGGGTGGCAGAGTGTGTCCAAGCAGGCCACCACCTGTTGGTTCAGGTCTGCTCCAGTTCGTGCTGCTGGGAGTGCCCTCCTCACTAGGGGTGAAGGAACTGCTCATCAGCGACCAGACTTAGGTTGTGCGATGGAGTGTACTGATCCTACCCCCCCCCCTTCCCACAGCGCCGCGGCAGTGTATGTGCATGAGGAACCCCAGTAGACCTGTCAGAGGATGACCATGCTGCACATAGCAGCGGATTGCTACGGAGGATTTCTAGTATTTGGAGTTGCCTTCATCAGAGTGAAATAAAGGTCCCATTTTGACCGTAGCGAGGGCAATAGGGTGGAGAGCAGAAGTCATCCCTCTGCTGATGGACGACAATTTGGTGCATAGCCAGTGCAAATCAGCATGTGGTGGGCCAACTGCACAATGATCAGAGTGACTCCCTGCCTCCACTCCACTGGAGACATTATTGGCCCTCTGTTCATACAGTCAGTCCAACATGGCAGGCTGGAATTCCAACGGGTGGAACATCACATATCATGTGTGTTGGGGGAGACTGTTCTGCGGCTGCAACTCGAGGGGGGTGTTTCTGGCTTTGTAGGAAGGTATGAAGTGCATGCACAGTTTCCTGGCCTTCTGAAGATTGGTGGAAGACTTCAGGTCCTTTTCACAACCAGATTGAACACATGCGCCATGCAGGCCACATGGACCATCCCTCCTCAGTGCAGCGTGGACACCATATTCCTCCCATTGTCCATCACCATGGTACTGATTTGCAGTTGGCGCGGAGAAGGCCACATATCGATTTCTTGCTGCATGACGCGGAGCAGTTCCTCCCCTGCGTGACTTCGTTCGCCGAGGCAAGCCAGGTGTAGAACTGCGTGACACCGCTGTGCCCTACACATGTGGTAAGATAGAGCAGCACTTGTGGAGGCTGAGATGGTGGTGGTGGAGGAAGAGGAGGCGGACATTGGCGCAGGAGCAGCAGTTTGACAACGTGGAGGAGAAAGCGGTGTCTCCTGTCCAAGTTGTTGGTGTGGCTGGACAGGAAGCACAGTCACCCAGTGGGCTGTAAAGGATGTGTACTGGCCCTGACCGTAGTTACAGCTCCACACGTCTGCGCTGCCGTGCACCTTGGATCAAACCGATAAGCTTAAGGACTGGCCCACCTTCTGTTCTACATATTTGTGAATTGCTGGTACTGCCTTTTTGGAAAATAAATTACGGCTTGGAACTCTCCACCTCGGCTACCACATGGCTGTTTGGCTCCTGACCTCGCACTGCTTCTACCCTGCTTATAACGGCCACATTACCCACTTGCTGGCTGCGCCGCTGCATGACGCGCAAGCTGACGCCCTCTTCTCCTGACGATGATGAAGCCCTTGCTTCACCCGGCTCCCAAGTGTGGTCGGCTACATCATCATAGATTATTGCTTGATCTTCACGGCTGTCCTTCTCAATGGTCTTGGTTTGCAGAGACTGACCCCTCACAACATGACCTCCCATGCCACTCTCCACATCCATACAATGCCACCTACTGCAAGAAGCAGGGGATATTGGCCCCACTTCTTCGCTGCCAAGTAGCTGCTGACTGCCTAAAATTGTTAACCCGCTGCATAGTGGTGCGACCCAGACCACATAAGATCCTGGCTGAGGAACCCGAGGGGACAGAGGGGGTTTGAGGCCCCAGGTAAAAGGCCGCTGCCCCCCCCGGGGCCCACCCAAAAACAAGGGGGTTGTGTCTAAAACCGTTCCCACCGATCTTTGCGGGGGTTGTCAGTTTTGTCTGGAAGGAAGGGGGATGCCCTATCAACCAGTCAAGAACCCTTGGTTGCGGTTCAACACAGGGCGTGAGGGGACACCGGCAGTTCGGGCCCCCTGCTGGACTTATGTCCCCAACTGTGCTGTGCCCTGTGCCTGCTCCAGAAATTTTTGTCCCATTTCCCCTCCTGGAAGAGCCTGCCACCTCTCGTCTAAAATATGTTTGTTCAAAAATTTACAGACTCTGTTTAATAGGATATCGTATATGACAAATACACCCCCTGTATTTGACTCCAAAAATTAACCCACTAACAGGTTGGGTAACCCTTTCGATATAAATTGCGAAACAAAAGAGAGAAAAAAATTTAACGGTTGTGATGTGTTAAAAGTCGTTTCTTTTACTGAATCAAAACAAAAAACCGTTTAATTTAACCTCGGATAAATTATCTGCAGAACACCAGGAAAAATTTCGTTTTTGGGCGTTGAAAACACATTTTTTTTTAAACGATCAATAGTACAAACATGTTAAATTTAAACCTTGATATAAATTGCACTACAGAAATGAAGCAAAAACGTAACGGTATGTGATGTTTAAAACGTTGTTTCTTTTACTAAATCAAAACAAAAAAAGGCTTATAAACCCTTGGATATTCAATGTGCTCCAGAACTACCAGAGGCTTTAAAATGTATATGCAGCAAATTGGACCCACCGGGACTTCAATTATAATACCCCACAAATCAAAATTAAAAGGGAAGGGGGAGCAGTCTCTGAAAAAAAGCCGGACACCCCCCCAAAAAATCCTGTTAAAAACTAATTTTTTTTGCGTTAGACTCGAACTGCAGTGCGCAGTACAGCAGCTAAGCAGGCACAGAGGAGGAGGTAATCTGCAGCGTCGTGTCTGGATAGGGCCCATTAGGGGGGTACAGGCAGTACTCCTGTCCCCGGGGGCCCGGGGCCAGTCTTTAAGCAAGGGGGGGGCTTGTCCAGATGATGACCCTGCGCCTTTAATAGTCGGGGGCCTGGAAACCCTGAAGGGGGGCCCGTGTGCGTGTCCGGGTCAAAGCTGCGTTGGACTGCCTTACCCTCCTACCCTGTGACCGGAGCATTGAGCCCTCTTTTTTCTCTGCTGGAAAACAGGACAGCTGATTAAATCATATGCCCCCCCCCTCGGGGGCGCTTCACTGATTCAAGTAGTCCCGTGCGGCTCTGTGTCTGAGGAGGGGCCCATGCGGCTTTGCGTCTCAGGAGGGGGCCCGCACAGCTCTGTGTCTGAGAAGGGGCCGGTGCGGCTCTTGTTGAGGGGGGGGCCGGGCGCTCTTTACATAAGCTGCAGCAGCGCTGTCACCCCCCTTTCCCTTTCTCCAGATCTCTGTGATTGAATGCCCCTCCCCCTCTCTCCCTTGGGGGCGGGGCTTAGGGGGACCCCAGCGGGCAGAGGGAGGAGTGGCTGACTTATCCCAGGAAATCAGGAGAACTGGGACCAGGTGAGAGTTCTGCGCAGCTGTATGTAAAGGCGCGGCCCCCCTCACCTTTGGGGTAATGTGGGGCCCAGTGAAGCCCCCCTCTGCCCCAACGACCCCCCCCTGAGGGGGGGTGCTGTGTGTGGGGCCTTTGTGTAAGGGCTTGGGGGGGCCCCTGGTATGTAGACTGTGGAGGCCGTTGTGTGAGACGTGGGGGCATGTGTGTGTGAGGCAGTGGGGGCCTTGTGGAGGCTTGGGGGCCCCTGTGTGTGAGGCTGTGGGAGGCTGTGTGTGTGAGATGTGGGGGCCTGTGTGTGTGGGACTGTGGGAGGCCTGTGTGTGTGAACTGTGGGGGGCCTTTTGTGGGGGTGAGAATGTGGGAGACCTGTGTGTGTGGATGTGGGGGCCTTTTTTGGTGAGACTGGGGGGGCCCTGTGTGTGTGAGACTGTGGGAGGCCTTGGTGTGGGGCGTGGGGGGTTGTGTGTGAGGCAGTGGGGGGCCTTTGGTGTGTGTGGGCCCCTTGTGGGGGGCCCCTGTGTGGGGGTTGTGGGGCTGTGGGGGGGCTGTGTGTGTGAGGTTTGGGAGCCTTTTGTGTGGGGCCTGTGGGGGCTGTGTGTTGGGAGGCGTGGGGGGCCTGTTGTGTGGGGCTGGAGGCCTGGTGTTTGTGGGGCTGTGGGGGGATGTGTGGTGAGACTGGGGGCTTTGTGTGTGAGGCTGTGGGGGGCCGTGTCTGAGGGTGGGGGGCTGGGGGTTGTGAGGTTTGGGGAGACCCTGTGTTGTGGGTGTGGGGGGGGGGGCTGTGGTGTGAGGGTGGGGGGGGGTTTGTGGTGGGGGGGGGGGCCTGTGTCTGGGCTGTGGGGGCTGTGTGTGTGGGGGCTGTGGGGGGCCTGTGCTGGGGCCGTGGGGGGGTTTGTGTGAGGCGTGGGGGTGGCCTGTGTGTGTAGGCGTGGGGGAGGCCTTGTGTGGGAGAGCTGTGGGGGACCCTGTTTGTGGGGCTGGGGGGGGGCCTGTGTGTGTGAGGCTTTGGGGAGGCCTGTGTGTGTGAGGCTGGGGGGGGCTGTGTGTTTGGGGCTGGGGGGGCCTGTGTGTGTGGCTGTGGGGGGGCCTGTGTGGGGGAGAGGGTGGTGTTGATGTGGGGGCGGGGCGATGGGGTTGGCAGAGGGCAGGGTTGACGTGGGGGACCCAGATGCTTCACCTGTATGGGGCCCTGAAATTTCGGATGGTAGCCCTGCGTCCGGACTGATATAGTGCGGCGACGTCACAGAATCCCGCCGGTCTCTGATTGGCTTCATCTCTGCCCAGTCATTGAGGGTGTTTTCCCTTTTTTTCCTCCCCGAGTTCTTTTCCCCATGAACGCCTGTGCTTCGGACATTTTATCAATTAAAAAAAACGCTTCGTTTCCCCCGAATTACCCCCCCAAACTTCGACTTCGTTCAAACCGAAGTTTTCTTGAATTCTAAACGAAAATCCACCCTTGAATCAATTTGCCCCTTTTTCCCAAAAAAAGACCCTTCCTTTGATGAGCAGGGGGGGTGAGGTAAACTCCTCCGGGTTTTTGTCTAGCCCAGGAAAAAAAAACACCTCCCTTAAAAAAGATTAAAAAAAAACATCACTGGTGATGGTATACCCCGTCAATTAAAAAAAACACCCTTTTTTTTATTTACTGATTTTTTAACTGGGTATGTTCCAAAGGGCTGGCACATAGCAAATGTGGGCCCAAAGTTCAAAAAGGGGTCAAAAAATGATCCGGGAAACTATAAACCGGGAAGCTTAACCCTCTGTTTTAGTAAAAGTTTAAGGTTTTTTTTTAAAGGATGCTCCTGGACTATCTACTGAAAAAAAATGTAAAACGCCGTTCCCGCTGGGGGTTAAGAAGATCGGTCCTTAAAATAATCTCAGCTTTTATGGGGAAAATTAGTTCAGACTGGACGGGGGGGAGGCACTGGAGTCATTGTTTAGTTTTTTCTAACATTTGATACGGGGCCCCATAAAAGGTTTGGGAAGTAAAAGAGAATGTTGGATGGAAGAAAATGTCTGCAAATGGGGAATAACTGGCTCAGTGATAGAAAACAAAGGGGGGGGGTTAACGGTAAATCTTAACTGATCCCTGTTTCTATGGGGTACCCAGGGTTTAGTATTGGGCCCTATCCTTTTAACATTTTTATTAATAATCTTCACAAAGGGTGACGTAGAAATCAAACTTTGCAGATGATACTAACTCTTAAAAAATCAGCACAAAAAGGATAATGTGCTATTACAAAGGGGCTGGAAAAAAGTTGGAGGCCTGGGCAGAAAAGTGGCAGATGAGGTTTAACACAGATAAATGCAAGGTTATGCACATGGGGAGGAAAAATCCAATACATGATTACATGTTAAACAGAAAAACTCTGGGTAAAAGTGTAATGGAGAAGGACTTGGGAATCCTGGTGGACAGTAAACTTAATTGTAGCAGCCAGTGTCAGGCAGCAGCTGCCAAGGCAAACAGGATTATGGGGTGTATTAAAAAGGGGCATCGATTCACATGATGAGAACATTATTCTCCCATTATACAATTCACTCGTTAGACCACACATGGAATATTGTGGACAGTTTTGGGCACCAGTGCACAGGAAAGACATTGTAGAGCTTGAACAGGTACAGAGGCGGCAACAAAAATAATAAAAGGACTGGGTGGACTGCAATACCCAGAAAGATTAGCAAGATTAGGGTTATTTAGTTTAGAGAAAAGATGACTTCGGGGGGGGGGGGGCATATTAAATATCTACTAATATATTAATGGTCAATATAGAGATCTCTCAAGATCTATTTATACCCAAGACTGTATCCAGAAAAAGGGGGCATACTCTGTGTCTTGAGGAAAGAAAGTTTCTACATAAACATAGAAAGAGGTTCTTTACTGTAAGAGCAGTGAGACTGTGGAACTCGCTGCCAGAGGAACTTGTCATGGTGAATTCACTAACAGAGTTGAAAAAGGCTCTGGATGCATTTCTAGAGCGTAATAATATAACAAGTTATAGTGACCAGGATTCTGAAGAAGGGTCGTTGATCCAGGGATTTATTCTAATTGCCAGTTTGGAGTCCAGAAGAAATTTTTTCCCTAAAATGAGGACAATTGCTTCTACCTCATGGGAGTTTTTGCCGTCCCCTGGATCAACACTTTAACACAATAGGCTGAACTGGATGGACGTCTGTCTTTTTTCAGCCTTATAAACTATGTAACTATGTAATAGCCTGGGCTTTGATGGTTGCAAATGGGGCTGGAAGAATCAAGGGAAAAGGGGCTAATGAAACTGTCAAGTTTGGTGGAGGAAGCCTGAGGATATGGGGATGTTTCACAGTGAAAGGTGTTGGATACTTGACCAGGATCAATGGTGATCTCAATGCTGAGCATATTTGAGTATCCTACAATATGAGTTACTTCATACACTTCAGTACTATGGGTATGAAAAGGACAACATAGTGAGAACGACAATGAGCCAAAGCATACATCGAGATTGGAGAAGAAATGGTTCAATGGCAATGAAGTAGAGTTTCTGAATTGACCCTAACATCTGATAGAGAGCATGCCCAGAAGGATTCAGGTAGTGTTAAAAGTCAAAGGTGGATTTACAAAATACTAAAAAAAAAAAAAAAACTTTAACTTTAGATTTTTGAAGCAAAACAGTAACAATGCTTTTT
>JAODAL010055851.1:0-23677 GCA_025379985.1 Phyllomedusa bahiana
GTAAGGGTGAAGTAAAACCTCTGGTCTTCACCCCACAACTCCTGCAAGGGAGTTTGGACTCTGCTGCAGGGAAATCCTAGGTCACTACCCATGATGAGGTCATCCGCGGTGAGGACTGGCATGCAGGCTTGGTACAGGAGGGTAGGCAGAGATGTGGTTGGGACACAAGATGAAGGAGAGGGTAGGCATCATGGGTAACAAAGCGAAGGTCAGGACAGGCTAAGTTCAGTCGTAAACAGGACAGACTATGCGAAGGTCAATAGCGGGAAATCATACACCGTAAACTCCCAGGCCATTACCCCCAACAAGGTCACCCACAGTGATGACTGGCATGCAAGCATGGTACAGCAGGTTAGGCGGAAATGTGGTCGGGATACCAGCAGAAGGTCAGGTTAGGTAGTGTACAAGCATAGAGGGGTACCATGCCGAAGGTCAGGAACGGCTGAATTCAGTTGTATATTGGGAAAAGACTATCCGATGGTCAACTATTGGAAAATGTACACAGCTATACTCGCACCGTTTACTTCCAGGTCGCTACTTTCAATGTGGCCACTCGTGGTGATGACTGGCATGCAGGTGTGGTACAGAAGAGTAGGCAGAGACGTAGTCGGGATACAAGCAGAAGGTCAGGTTAGGCAGCGTACAAGCATAGATGGGTACCAAGCCGAAGGTCAGGACAGGCTGAATTCAGTTGTATATGGGGAAAAGACTATCCGAAGGTCACACGGGAAAATTTACACAGCAATACTTGCACCCAAGACTTCCAGGTCGCTACCTTCAAATGTGGCCTACCCGCGTGATGACTGGATCTGTGTGGTAAACAGAAGAGTAGCAAGACGTAGTCGGGATACAAGCAGAAGGTCAGGTAAGGCAACCAAAAAGCATAGATGCGTACCAACACAAAGGTCAGGACAGGCTGAATTCAGTTGTATATGGGGAAGAGACTGTCCGTAGGTCAACACGGGGAAAATTTACACAGCAATACTCGCACCCAAGACTTCCAGGTCGCTACCTTTAATGTGGCCACCCGCGGTGATGACTGGCATGCAGGTGTGGTACAGAAGAGTAGGCAGAGATGTGGTCGGGACACAAGCAGAAGGTCAGGATAGGCAGCGTACAAGCATAGATGGGTACAAAGCCGAAGGTCAGGACAGGCTGAGTTAAATTGTAAACGGGAGCGAGACTAGCTGGAAAACATAGGCAACAATGCTCACTAAATACAGCGAAACCCACCATCAAACTGGCACTGAAGACTAGGGGAGGGGTAGTTATATATAAAAAGGTATCAGAGCTCTGGCACAGCTGGGTGGTATGTGCTGGCCCTTCAAATCAGAGAGGGTGCACATGCTCACACCCCAGAGAGTGCTTAGGGGAAGGAAACTAGTGGGAGGAACAAACAGGGCACTAAACACATGAACACAGACCAGGATATAGGCTGCATTAAAGGGGTTTTATTATTACAAAGATCATGTCTCAGATTATGGGGACAGTAAAAATAAGCACTTTTGTAATTGGGTTGCATTACCTCTGTCACTTGGTTTAGCCGATATCAGCTTCTCTGTAAAACTGTCTTTTATTTCTGCTGTTGCTGGTCAGAACGCCCCTGGTCGATTCCTGTGCCCTAGACACGCCCCCTGCACTGTGATTGGCTGGCTGACATTTCATTCAGCCTGTTGGGATACGCCCCTAGACAGGAAACGCCCCGGCCACGCCCCCTGCGCTGTGATTGGCTGCCTGCACACTCTGTGTTTACTCCCCTCTGAGCTGTTAAAATCGATAGTGAAACCAAGGTCTGCTGGCTCTATGTACATCTCCCAGCTTTAGGGTCAATGTTCTGGGCAATTACTGCCTGTTTAAGGGGCTTTTGCCAAGAGGTTGATTCACCTCCTCACAGATCCAGTCCTTAAGCTGCTACTTGGAAAAGAAGGCGTTCTGTTCCTCAGATCGAATGCAAGCCCCGCCTCCTTATGACGTCATCACCTGTAGTGTATAACATAAGGATTCAACACTGTGTTTGCATAAGCTCCTTGTACAGAGCAGTGCTTAGGTGATCAGCCCTGCAAGACAGAGGTTGGGAGTTCAAGCCCCATCAGTAGCTTATTATTTTTTTTTCTTTAAAATTTGTACACATATGTAAAGATATGAAAATATATGTGCAGACATCTATAATTTTATTCATATACATACACAAAGCTCCCCTATATAGTGTCCTATCCTTGCAGTCACACCAAGCACTTCCAACATACGTGATGCTATGCATATATTCTGGGGGATGAGAAATGATATAGGGGAGCCCTGTATGTGTATATATATCATTATAGAGATTAACATATATATTTTAGGTCTCTCTACATATGTGTAGAATTTAGGGGGAAAAAAAATATATACCCTGTGAGGGACTAGAACTCCAAACCCCTTCGTTGTAAAAGCAATACTCTACTACTGCTGCTCTACCTCTGCACCAACAGCCCAAGTTAGTTACAAGCTGAGCAGGGCCTTCTCTGAAAGCTGATTTGCTTCTCCCCCCATTTTCACTCACATGTCACTGACAGGAAGCAGAGATCTTTACTTGAAGCTGACATTTGTAGTTGAGTAAAGGTCTCTGCCTGTTGTCAGTACAATTTGGATGAACACCACTAGAAGTAACAGCTGCTGGCTTTCAGTTGTGTGTAAACTAAGACATATGACAGGTGCTTGCTGGAGTTTGGAGGCTCAAGGCTGCAGACATAAGCAGGCAGGAGGCTACAGAGCTGGTATATCCAGACAACCTTCTGCATCCCCTGCTTTAAACAAAATGATGATGTCACAGTTCTTCAATGAGGGGAGACACGCCTCCTGGGAGGAGAGACACGCCTGCTGACAGGAGAGACACGCCCCTGGATTACAAACTCAATCTGAGAAAATTAGCTGAACAGCACGAGCAGCTCAAACGATAACACCCCTTTAAGGAAGAACACATACGTTTATGGCCAGCTTAAAAGGGTTTTCTCATCACACTGATTAGCTTTAAATATATAGGGAAAGGTAAATGAAGACTATTACCAAATACATTGTTGTTGTGATTTTGCTTTGTTTAGGAGATTTTGTCTACTGCTTGTGTACACAAGCTTCCCTAGGTTACCAACCTCTTCTCTCTGCTTGCTTTCTGCTCTGATTGCCCTCCACAGCCCTGTTTGACCATGGTGATGTCTATCCCTGCCAACGGTGCTTTCACATGCAGCGTTTTTGGTGCGTTTTGGGATGTATTTTTTGTGCAGAAAGGCACAGCAGTTAATGCTGTACATATGAAGTGGGAGCCTGAAACTGTAGAACTACCCACAGCCTGGACAGGAAGTGTAAGCCTAAAGCTGAAGAATCAGCCATAGCTGTATAATTGCCCATAGCCAAAACAGGAAGTTGGAGCCTGGAGCTGTAGAACTGCCTACTACCGGAACAGAAAGTGGGAACCAGAAGCTGTAGAACCACCCACAGCCTGAACAGGAAGTTGGAGTCTGAAGCTGTAGTACTGCCCACAGCCTGAACAGGAAGTTGGAGTCTGAAGCTGTAGAACTGCCCAAAGATTGAACCCGAAGTGGGAGTCTCAGCATGTAGAACTGCCCACAGCAGGAACAGGAAGTAGGAGCCTGAAGCTGTAGAACCACCTATAGCCAGAACAGAAAGTGGAATCTGGAAGTTGTAGAACCACCTACAGCATGAACAGGAAGTGTAAGCCTAAAGCTGAGGAACCCCTCATAGTCAAAACAGGAAGCTGGAGCCTAAAGCTGTAGAACTGCCTATTACCTGAGCAGAAAGTGGGAACGGGAAGCTGTAGAACTGACCACAGCCTGAACAGGAAATGGGAGCCTGAGAATGTAGAACTTTCCACAGCTGGAACAGGAAGTAGAAGCTTGAAGCTGTAGAGCCACTCACAGCCTGAACAAGAAGTTGGAATCTGAAGCTGTAGAACTGCCCACAGCCTGAACAGAAGTTTGGGAAACTGAAGCTGTAGAACTGCCCACAGCCTGAACAAGAAGTTGGAATCTGAAGCTGTAGAACTGCCCACAGCCTGAACAAGAAGTTGGAATCTGAAGCTGTAGAACTGCCCACAGCCTGAACAAGAAGTTGGAATCTGAAGCTGTAGAACTGCCCACAGCCTGAACAACAAGTGGGAGCCTGAAGCTGTAGAACTGCCTACAGCCTGAACAAGAAGTTGGAATCTGAAGCTTTAGAACTGTCCACAGCCGGAACAGGAAATGGGATCCTGAAGCTGTAAAACCACCAACAGCCTGAACAGGAAGTAAGAGTCTGAAGCTGTAGAACTACCCACAGCCTGAACAGGAAGTGAGAGTCTGAAGCTGGCCGTGTCTCTGTGAAACAGCATGGTGAGAACACCCCTTTAAGGCCATACCATATGAACATTTGGTAGAACAATTTGTACCATACATGAGAGCTAAGCACGATATGAGGCTCGTTTCACGCCAATTTAAGGAACGTAATTTCTAAAGATAGAAGACTGTTCTTGGACCTAACTCTAGTTTTTGAGAAGAAGCTCTCTAATTCGAGAACATTTCCTCTGTTGGCCAATGAAAGTCCAAGCACTCATCAATGTCAGTATCATGGCCACAGGCACTGAGCCCGTCGATCTCCAGGAGCAGTGTCGGACTGGAGTGCCCAGGGCCCACAGGTGGGGTTGACTCTAGGGGGCCCACCAGTTGAGCCATTTCTGGGCCCGCCGGTGGAGTTTATTTTAGGGGCTCACCCTATATCTACTGTAAGTGACTGTAGATGCCTCCTATGCTATGCATCTTGCTTTTTGCCTCTCTTTCTCAGCTCTTTTACCTCTTCTGAGGATGTAGATGCAGTTAAAAAACAACTCCAGATCTGCCAGGCTCAGGGGCCCACCGGGGGTTTGCCCTATTACCCTGTGGGCCAGTCCGAGCCTGTCCAGGAGTTTTCGGTTGCAAATCTCTGGAGTTGAACTCTCCCTTCTAGTTTATTATCAAGTCCTGAAATCAGCAACAAGCGCTGAAGACTCTACGGTCGTCGTTTGAACTTTAAGAAAAAAAAAAAATGAAAAATTGCGTTTGACATTATTCAGCATTTTCCTAGACGCTAATCAGACACAATTTTTCATAACTCTCCACATCTGATCTGGGAATCCCTGTATTGTTTTTTTTTTTCTCTCTTTATTACATGATGATCATCGCCTGCAGACACGCTCTACTTTTAACAAGTATGCAAGGTCATCAATGATTTTGGATGAATACATTTTGATTGTGAAGCATGTGATCATAATTAGGTGTCTATTATGCATTCATTCCATTCTGTGTTTATCATACATACATTCATCATCTCATTGTTCATTTGCATACTTCATATTTTGCATATACTGATAGATTGTAAAGTATCTTTGAAAGTTTTGAAATAAAAAGTCATCTTGGCAATTTGTCACATGCCCACAATCGACTACTTATTGTGTCCGGATAATATAGAAGTGAGAGGAACACCATGAATGGCGCTTGAATGGCAACATGCAGGTTTTACTAGCACTATAGGCATGTATAGTTTATATGTATGGCACCACCACACAGAGATTCCTGCTTTGGCTATAGGTGGTTCTTTAGCTTTAGGCTTACACTTCAACAGCTTCAGGTTTCTACTTTCTGTTCTGGCTGTGGACAGTTCTACATTGTTTTTACGTTTTTTTTTTTCTACTTTAGTCCATTAGAAATTACTGCTTGGTGCACAGTGGTGCCAGTAATTTTTCTTACCTGCAGCTGAATACAGGATTTCTCACTGCTGCCACTGGGTCCTGTGACCTGCAGCTGAATACAGGATTTCTCACTGCTGCCACTGGGTCATGTGACCTGCAGCTGAATACAGGATTTCTCACTGCTGCCATCGGCTCATGTGACCTGCAGATGAAAACAGGTTTTCTCACTGCTGCCATCGTCTCATGTGACCTGCAGCTGAATACAGGATTTCTCACTGCTGCCACTGGGTCATGTGACCTGCAGCTGAATACAGGATTTCTCACTGCTGCCACTGGGTCATCTGACCTGCAGCTGAATACAGTATCTCTCACTGCTGCCATCACTCATGTGACCTGCAGCTGAATACAGGATTTCTCACTGCTGCCACTGGGTCATCTGACCTGCAGCTGAATACAGGATTTCTCACTGCTGCCATCGGCTCATGTGACCTGCAGCTGAATACAGGATTTCTCACTGCTGCCACTGGGTCATGTGACCTGCAGCTGAATACAGGATTTCTCACTGCTGCCATTGGGTCATGTGACCGGCAGCTGAATACAGGGTTTCTCGCTGCTGCCACTGGGTCATGTGACCTGCAGCTGAATACAGTATGTCTCACTGCTGCCACTGGGTCATGTGACCTGCAGATGAATACAGGATTCCTCACTGCTGCCACTGGGTCATGTGACCTGCAGCTGAATACAGGATTTCTCACTGCTGCCACTGGGTCATGTGACCTGCAGCTGAATACAGGTTTTCTCGCTGCTGCCACTGGGTCATGTGACCTGCAGCTGAATACAGGATTTCTCACTGCTGCCACTGGGTCCTGTGACCTGCAGCTGAATACAGGATTCCTCTCTGCTGCCACTGGGTCATGTGACCTGCAGCTGAATACAGGATTTCTCACTGCTGCCACTGGGTCATCTGACCTGCAGCTGAATACAGTATCTCTCACTGCTGCCACTGGGTCATCTGACCTGCAGCTGAATACAGTATTTCTCACTGCTGCCACTGGGTATGTGACCTGCAGCTAAATTTACAGGATTTCTCACTGCTGCCACGGTCATGTGACCTGCAGCTGAATAAGGATTTCTCACTGCTGCCACGGGGTCCTGAGACCTGCAGCTGAATACAGGATTCTCACTGCTGCACTGGGTCTTGTTTCCTGCAGCTGAATAGAGGATTTCTCACTGCTGTTACTGGGTCATGTGACCTGCAGCTGAATACAGGTTTTCTCACTGCTGCCAATGGGTCATGGGACCTGCAGCTGAATACAGGATGTCTCACTGCTGCAACTGGGTCATGAGACCTGAAGCTGAATAGAGGATTTCTCACTGCTGTCCCTGGGTCATGTGACCTGCAGCTGAATAGAGGATTTCTCACTGCTGCCCCTGTGTTCATGTGACCTGCAGCTGAATTCAGGATTTCTCACTGCTGCCCCTGGGTCATGTGACCTGCAGCTGAATAGAGGATTTCTCACTGCAGCCACATGTGACCTGCAATGAATACAGTTCTATGCTGCATGGTCAGTGACTGCATGAATAGGGGATTTTCATTTGGCCCCTGGGTATTGACCTGCGTGAATAAGGATTTTCACTCTGCCACTGGGTCATTGACCTCCCGTAAAATACAGGATTTCTATGCTCCCAAAAGGTCATGTGCCTGCGGAATGGGGATTCCCACTGTGCTACTGGGTCATGTGCCCTCAGGAATGGGGTTTTCTCCCCTGTGCCAGGGTTGTGACTGCAGGAATACAGGGTTTCTTGCGCTGCCACGGGTCATGTGCCCTGCGCTGAATTCGGATTTCTCGCTGTGTTACGTGTATGTGTCCTCAGGAATACAGGATCTCTCACTGCTGCCAAGGGGTTACGTGACCTGCAGTTGAATGAGGATTTCTCATGCTGACGGGGTCACGTGACCTCCTTGAATTAGGATTTCTAACTGCTGTCACTGGGTCATGTGACCTGCGTGAATAGAGGATTTCTCACTGCTGCATGGGTAGAAAACCTGCAGCTGAATATAGGTTTTCTCACGCGTCATGGGTCATGTGATGCAGCGAAACGGTTTCTCACTGCTGTCACGGGGTCATGAAAACCGCAGCTAATATAGGATTTTTATTTGCTCCGGGGGTCATGTGACCTGCAGCTGAATAGAGGATTTCTCACTGCAGCCACATGTGACCTGCAACAAAAATAGTTATCCCAGCTCACCTCCTTCATAAATTCCAAGATGCATGGATAAACACCTCATGTGTACAATGTCTCCAGTGCAAGAGAACGTAGCAACCCAGCAAACTTGGCTTCCATAAAAACTTGACTTTATTGAGGAAAAATTAAAAACTTGGAATCACATAGTAGCCACATAGCAATGTTAACGCGTTTCAAGCTCACTGCTCTTAGTTATAATGTACGTGCTCTTAATCGTACACTACCATCAAAAGCGGTGAGCTCGAAATGTGTCAACTTTTCTATGTTGCTACTACCTTTCCCTTTATGTTTAAAGCTAATCAATGTGATGAGCAACCCTTGTAATCTGGCCATAAACCTGAGATAGCGGTCAGCCAAAGGTTTTTCAAGCTGACATCTATTAGTAGCATTAAAAACATGGAATAACAGTAACAACAGAGAGACACTGACACGTTTTGAGCTGACTGCTCTTAATTGTAATGTGCAATTAAGAACACGTATATTACGACAAAGCAGTGTCAGACTGGGTCACCTAGGGCCCACAGGTGGAGTTGACTCTAGGGGCCCACCAGTTGAGCAGTTTCTGGGCCCACCGGTGGAGGTTATTTTAGAGGCCCCCCTACAGCTACTGTAAATCACTGTAAATGCCTCCTATGCTCTGCATCTTGCTTTTTGTCTCTTTTTCTGTGCTTTTTTGCCTCTTCTGAGAAGGTATATGCAGTTATAAAACATCTCCAGGTCAACCATGCTCAAGGGCCCACCAGAGGATTGCCCTACTCCCCTGTGGGCCAGTCCGAGCCTACGACTCAGAGTAGTCCCCGGAGTCCGTTGCTAAGCTCTTATCAATCGACTTGAGGCCTTAACAGCTGCCTTAACGACTGACTTGAGCTCGAAATGCGTAGTGGGTGTGTTTGAGCATCCTGTCAGTACTGAAGGTGGCCATATACATTAGATTAATGTCCATCAAACAAGCCAATTTTGGCAGGGCCGGTCGACTGTCTAATGTGTATGGTAGGTGTCCCAACTCTTCCACAATGACAGATATTTGGGGAAAGTTTTAGGCCTCGGGATTTTAACATGCTCTATCCTTTTCAGTTCAGCTTCAAGGTCTAGCAATGACAAACTCCTCACGCTCTTTTCAGAACACATGCAAAGCCCACTGGACCCATGTAGGGGAGGGTTGGTACTAATAGATGTCAGCTTGAACAAACCTTTGGCTGATTGCTATCTCAAGTTTATGGCCAAATTCTAGTTTTTGAGTAGAAACTCTATGATTCGAGAACATTTCCCCTATTTGCCAATGAAAGTCCAACCACTCATCAATGACAGTATAATGGCCACAGGCACTAAGCCCGTCAATCTCCAGGAGTTTTCCGTTGCAAATCTCTGGAGTTGAAGGGGTTTCTCATCACACTGATTAGCTTTCACCCCTTACCGACATTTGCTGTACCCATACGGCAATGTCGGGTAGGGGTTCCTGCAAATTGCCGTATGAGTACGTCACGGCGATCTTGCGCGCTCACAAGCGGAGCGCGCAAGATCGCGGCATGGAACCGGCGGTATATTACAGCTGGCATCATGCCGCATCCCCCACGGCCGGAGTGAGCTCCTGCTGCCCGCGATCCCGGCGCAGTAATGGCGCTGAGCGCCGCTACTGATTCTCCTACCAGGCAGCCCGGATGCTGAATGACAGCATTCGGGTTGTCTGGTGACGTCACGATGTCCACAATGCATTGTGGGCAGCGTGCCTGACAGTTGACATGGAGACCAGCATACAGCTACAAGCTGTATGCTGATCTCCTATTGCATGAACGAGGTTCTGACTACGCATTGCATGCAATTCCCTTCACCACCTGAGGGAAAAGATGTATAAAAGTTAGTAGAATTAAGTACAAACAAAAGTGTGAAAAACAAGGTAAAACACAAACAAGATAAAATAACTATAAGAAACACGTACAGCCGCCCTTTTCCCCTCTTACAAACGCCAATACGCCCAAAATCTAGACTAAAAAATATATAAGTACCCATATTTGGTATCAGCCGTGATGCGTAAGCGACCCACCCTATAAATCTGTCTCATGTTAATTAACCGTACGGTTAAACGCCGTAGAATATCCCCACCCAAAAAACAGTCACAGAATTGAACGATTTTTGTCATACCCGCAGACACAACTAAAATGGATAAAAAAAGATCATCGAAAACTCATATACACACATAAAAGAGTGATGCCAAATTAAACGTCAGTGTACATATCTGCAAAAAAAAGTTCCTTACGCAGCTCTTTATTAACAGGAAAAATATATTAAAAAGTTCTCTGGCAATTAGAAGATAGTCGATGCATTAAATAATGTTACAACAATAAAACACTTATTTCAAAAAAAAATGATGACTTTCAATAAAAAAAAATACTTAAATTGGGTATCACCAGTACTGTGTCATGCAACACAGAGTAAAACGTAACTAAGTCACAGATACTGGCATGGTGAACCATAAAATAAAATAAAAAACACTGGCTAGGTATTGCAGTATTTTTCTATCACCGCTGCTTCAAAAAACGGATTTAAAAGGCGATCAATAAGTCTTGTCCCCCAACCAAAAATGTTACCAATAAAACGTCAACTTCATCCCACAAAAATAATAGTCCCTATAGCAGCCCATAAACGGAAAAATAAAAAAAGATGTATGGCTCTCCAACTGTGGCGATGCAAAAACGTGTTTCCTTTTCAAATAAAAGTGTTTTTATTGTGTTAAAAGAAGTAAAACATTAAAAAAAATATACAAATGTGGTAGTCGCGGTAATCGTATCAATCTCTGCGCTTAGAGTAAAATACTATCATGTCCATTTATACACGCACAGTGACACGCTAGTGCAATAAATAAAAATAAAAAACACTACCAGGGATTGCTGTATTTTGTACAAAATGCCTCACAAAAACCTTAATAAAAGAGATCAAAGCATCACATGCCTCCTGAAATGTGTAAACCAATAAAAACATCACACATCTCGTAAAAAACAAGTCCACAAGCAGCTCCATATGGCAAAAATTAAGAAGCAATGGCTGTCAGAATAAGACTACAAAAAAACGCAACTTGTGTAAAAAGTAATAAAAACATAAAAAACTATATAAAAGTTATATCATTGTAATTGAACGACATCCATAGTACAGTTATCCCGTCATTATCCTGTATAGGGAATACTGTTAAAAATGAAGCCAAAAACCAATGTCGGAACTGCGCTCCGCCCTCACAATTTCTACTGGCCCAATGCTACACAAAAACCTACGGAATACCATGTGGCGCCCAAAATGCTAAATACACCCTTAGATGAGATACCTGAGGGGTGTGAATCCAAAATGGGAAACTAATCACCTGAACTTTCACCTTTCTAGTACTTTGAGGGCCTTGGAGATGCTACCGATGGCCCTACCAATATCTATGTGCCAAAAGACCTGAATAGGCTCTCCATCCATTGTACCGCCTTGCCTGCTCCAAACAGCAGTTTTACACCCACTATGTAGGTATGCCGAACATTGAAGAACTTGCGTAACACAATTTTGGGGTGACTTTTTTACCGAAGAATACCTGTAAAAAAATATTAAACATTTTCAGCTAAAATATTGCAGAATATTGAAAAATATATCATTTTTTATTATATCAGAGCCGACGCAAAAAAATATTTGTGAAACGCCTGTGGGTCAGATATACTCACACACCCTCTGATATATTCCGTAAGGGGTGTAGTTTCCAATATGTGGTCTTTTTATGGTATTACGTTTTTGAACCTTAGGGTGTCAGAAAACCTGAAAAGCCCCTAAATAAAGAATCTTAAATGAAAATGAGCCCCAGGGTTCCAGTAGGTGCTCCTCTATTCTTGAGCATGTGGTTGAGCCAAATAATGCAGCTAGGCCACATACGGGAATCGCTGAAACGGCAGAATCTGGGAACTCATTATTAATTTGCATTCTCCTGATCACATTACCGTATTGCTTGTCAATAATGAATAAAAATTGAAAATCTGCATAAAAATGAAAATTTGAAATTTCACCTCCACTTGGGTTTTAATTCCTTGAAACGCTGAATGGTAATAAACTTCCTAAATGCGGGTTTTTGAATAACAATTAAGGGGTGTAGTTTTTCATTAGATGAGGTCCATTATGGGGGTATCTAACAAACAGGTCAATCAAAGTCATGTTAGACACATGGGACACAGTCCCTAAAAAATGTATATTGTCAAATTTTCTTGAAAATTTGAAAATTACTACTAAATTTATAAGCCCCCTAAAGTTCGGTAAATAAAAAAAAAAATAATATTTAAAAAAATGATTCAATCAACAGCATACATATGGTAGAAGCTAGTTATAAACTATTTTGAGTGGAATAACTATCTGTCTTACATGCAACCATTTTTTGAAGTTTGAAATTGGTACATTTCACATTTTTTCACGAACATTTGATCTTTATTCACAAATAAACAAACATTTTTGGACCAAAATTTCTTACTATCTTAAAGCACATGTGTCACGAGAAAACAATCTCTGATCCTATGGATAGTAAAGTGTCAAAAGTTTATTCTCACATAAAGTGACACTGCCTGACAATTTCAAAAATGGGGCTCTGTCAGAAGAGGTCACAACTTGCCACCGTTGGAAAGGGTTCCACATATAGGGGAAAGAAGTCGCACCACAGCAACTTGCACAGGATTTGAGATCTCACCGCTCTCTGATCATAACGTAATAAAGAGCACGTGTACGTACCTACTAAGATGCAGTGAGCATGAAACGCATTAACATTTCTAAGTCGGCTACTATGTGATTCGCCACATATTTTTAATTTTTCTTCAATAAAGTCAAGTATTTATTGGAAGCCGAGGGTGCTGGGTTGCTACACCTGACCTGCCCTTGCTAAAACACACAGCATGGATGTGTGACCCAGAAGTGAATCTCTCTATGCATTCCTAAGGGAGGTCTAAAGCCCATCTCATAGGAACACATAGAGAGAAAGACTTCCTGCCAGCATCAGCAGCACAGTGTCTATCAGTTATACAGGCGTTCAGTCACTGAGGACTGTTGCATCAGCCAGAAATCCTATATTCAGCTGCAGGTAAGCAAAATTACTGTGTAACTAAAAGCATTTCCCCATGGCAGGGTTTTTGGACTAACACCGCAAACCGTCTGAAAACCTGCAAGCATCGCTCCCCCATAGACTTCAATAAAAAAAAAAACAGTTCAACGGTCCCCACTGAACAGTTTTTCCACCGGGTGGTTTTTCACACCCTCGGCGAGCCGCAAAACTTAGAAGATGTTCATTCTTCAAACCGGTTTCTAGACTGAAAATTAACATTGGAGTCAATGTAAACCGCTCAGTGAGTGAGCGGTTTTTGGCGCGGTTTTTGATGTGGTTTTTTGTTTTTTGCAAAAAATGATCCCCCTATATAGGGGGTGAGTTTTGGAGGACATATATTTGCAATTTTTAACAACAGAAAGGTCCAAGCAAAGCAGCATAATGTGAATCGAGAGTCTAATAAATCCTCTTTTACCTAAACTAACCAAACACATTATGGCATATTAACATGCAAACGAACGTTGAAAAAGTTATGGCACATTATATGCATAATTAGTTAAATTGTGGAGATTAAAAAAAAATCACATTGGATATCTTGCACTAATCAGGAGATTTTGCACTCAACAGTAACACACAACAACGCTTGAAATGGATAGGTTATCTGCATGAGTGTCGCAAAACAGAGCTGTTTTAGTCGAACTTTGCCGTGTTAACGCACCCTTAAGTGGCCATGATACCCACAAGGCACGAGTTTAGCTGCCGTTTTTTTAGACTGGTTTTGCGGTTTGCAGACGAGTCATGGAAACTGGTCAGCAAATTTTACATGAACAACCAGGTAAGCATCCCCCCGACTGCACAGGTTTTCCGCCCGCGGGCTGCCCGAAAAACATTGAACCTGCACATTCTTCCGTCTCGGTATTTTCTGCGATGACAAGAAGATGTGCCATGTATCAATGTGAAAGGGTGTCGGGCTTACTCTGCTCATCGCAGAGAAAAGAAGTCCAAAACCCCCCTCCTCTCCCCGCGGCCGTTGGGACAGCACACAAACCGGATATAAATTCCGGGTCGGAAATAAACCGACTGTATTATTGTCCTAAATGCGTGGAACATGCCCCTTAGATTAATCAGCCAGTCATGTTTACTCAGCAGCTGGTTGGCTTTCTACTTAACCAAAAATAAACAGAAATTTAAATGAATAAATTACAAGTTCTATTGAATCTTTCCCCACAAAACCATGCATCAATCTCCTTAGCTCCTCCTGCTCTATAACACGGGACCTGCAGATCAAATACCGTGTGCAATGTGACAGGTTCCCTTTAACTTTAATTTTACACAATTGCATCTTTCTCTGCAGCTACATTGTTGTTTTTACTTAATACCCCCGTTTCCCCGAAAATAAGACCTGATGCAATTTTTTTCAAGCTTAGAAATATAAGGCCTCCCTGAAAATAATACTAGCGGCATTCAATAGCTACAGCTCTCCCAAACCATACATTGTCATTAGGCAGATCCCATTTAAATAGTCTTACCTGTGTGGGATGCCTACCAGGACAAGAGGTGCCTCATTTAAGGAAAGTGTTATTGCTAGACACGAGAGATGGGGGCCAATGACTCTACAAAAATGGAGTCACAAGAAATTCAGCATGAAACTCAGGGTTTGGAGCGTTATGATGAAATTCCAGACATGGCTGTCTTTGAATAAATATTGATTGTTGTTCATAAATACTGGGATCGGGCAACATAAATTGTCCATGGAAATAGTCATAAACAACAACACGCCCACTAAGTCAAGGGCTGGGTCCACCCATAGGTGAAAACTGTTAGTGATTTTACGAATCTACCGAGACAAAAAAAAAACCTCAAAAATCACTTAACTTACTAATGTCTTCAAATCGACCAACATTAAAACATAGCCTTTAATACATACAATATAAAGTATTTATACTATCCCTTTACGACCCTACCAATATCCGTATACCCTTTAAAGAAACGCATGGCAACCGCCCCAAAAAGGGCGCCCCCGCCCGGAACCTGATCACTTACTATATAATCCCTATATGGAAACAGTCACAAGAAATTCTTGGTGGAATTCAGATTACTCCAAGCAGTGTATATAGATATTGAACTTTGTAGAAGCTCTACTCTACCATAATAGCAGACATCATAGAGGCCAAACAGGCTGCCAACAGAAAAATATGCATGGCAATCTGATAGAAATAAAAAATGTTTCCACTAAAGGCTGCCCCATTATGCCCCATGACTACAGTATTGAACAAATGTGAATTCTTGTTCATGGAAAAATAAGACCTCTCCTGAAAATAAGACCTAGCGCGTCTTTAGGAGCAAAAATTAATATAAGACACTGTCTTATTTATGGGGTAACAGGGTAGGAGGATAAGTGAGACATTATTTCTCTCATTAAAGGGGTTGTACCACAAGAGAAATTAATAACCTATGCACAAGGTAGATGATAAATGTCTGATCGCTGAGAATCCCAGTGCGGTGACTTCCACCGATTGCTATAGCAAAGTCTCCACTCTTCTTCTCCGAGCTCACACAGCGAGGACGGGTTTGAATGGAGCAGTGGTCAAATACATCCAGGCTGTAAATATTTACTATAAATTTCACAATGATATTAGGGTATCCACAAATAAAGATGCTAAAACTTAACTTTTATTATTTCAAATAACATACCAACAATAATGACATACACCACAAGTGACCTTCCAAGATACTATCCCTAACTAGAAATAGATAGATAGGGAAAGATGAGAAAACCAAAAATACCCCTGCCTAGCCAAACAGTGGAGTACCCGCCCCGATAAGGGCGACACTAACCAGGAACCTTTCCCTAGTGAGAAAACCCTATCATTTCCCTGGATCCAAAAATGGCAAGATAGAGGGGAATAGAAAAAATAATCTGGCACAATAGCTATACAAGACTCTCAATCTACTTGATATAGTCTGGAAACCCTACTTTCACTTAAATTTCAGGGTGTAGGGAAAACCCCATAGATAATGATTTATTTTCTGCCGGGTTTATGCAAAAATTCATACACTAGAAAAAACACCGCAAGTAAAAAACCCTTAGGGCTGTAAAACATAACTTTTAAAAAACTCAATAAAACTATTAAAAATATCCCTATCCAAAATACCCAGAAAAACCCAAAAAAAAAACAAACATGCCTATAAAGTTTAGAGAAACCTAACTAACTAACTAACTTACCCTAAGTAACCCTAACAAACTAAACAATACTATCTAACAAAAATAAACACTAAAGAAAAAAAGTGCCCCCCCCCAAAAAAAATTGTGAAATAAATGAATAAATAAATAACTTAATTACTACAATCTAATATATATAGTTCCCATATGTTCCGTTCCGATGCATTTCCCCCCAATGGTGGGGTTTCTCGGGGAACACTCTTTTTTCCTAAAGAAACCGTAAATTTTATATTTTTTTTTTTACAATATAAACCCCTTTTTGTTAGGGAAAGAAAAACTCACCCCCATTGGGTAAATGGGGATGAGAAATTATGATGGTGAAAACTGGGGGCCCCCCCCCCAAATGAACGGATTTCGGCCCCTTCAGTTGCCAGGGGGGAAAAATAAAAAAGGGTTTTTTTTGTATGGGGATATGCTTATTTTTTTTGGGTTTTGTATTTTTAAAAAAGTTATGTTTTTTCGTCCTAAGGTTTATACTTGCAGTGTTTTTTTCTACTTGATATAGTCCCATCAAATAAACCAAGCATTTAGACATTACTGACAAAGTTCCTAGGTTTTATGGATATTTAACTCAGAATTCCAACGCGTTTCCCCCACTAGTTCTATGGGTTTATCAGGGAGACATATGGTCGTATTGTCTCGAAGCGTATTGCTATGTCTCTTGGCCCAAGTTGATAAAGGACCATGGCTAATACTTTGGTTTTGTGTTAATAGAAAAACAATTAAGGTCTATAGTAATAAGATATTTTGTTCCAAACAGCCAGGTAGTTACCTACAGATATATTGACTATAGCACGATTGCCTTAATCAGTATATGCCATAGAGATAGTATTTAAGCAGTTGTAATGGAAGGTTTATACTCACCAGGCTTCATAGTGGATCTTAAACAGATATATAATTAATCACATGCCCTAGCAAGGAAGAAAAGGGGCTAGATTAAAAAAACCCCTGGGGATCTCATTGGGGTGTATTGTGATTTTGGGCACACAGGTGTTCCATAGTTTTTTTTTAGCATTGGGCCATGAAAATGGCGGGGGGGAGGGAAGGAGGGGCAACGCAGTTCCGCCATTGTTTTTGGGCTTCATTTTTACAGTATTCGCCGTACGGGATAAATGATGGGATAACTTTACTAGGGGGGTGGGGTAAAATTAAATGAAAAAATTTTATATAGTTTTTTTAGTTTTATTATTTTACAAAATAGAATGGTTTTAAAAGTTGCGTTTTTATGTTGTCCTTTTCTGACAGCCATAGTTTTTTTAATTTTTTGCATACGGAGCTGATTTTTGGGTTTGTTTTTACGGATGGTGAGTTTTTATTATACCTTTCGGGGGATGTGATCTTTGATCACTTTTATTAAAGGGGTTTTCCCAAGATGTAATGTTGACGGGGGATCCCCCAAAAATGGGTTTTTTAATATTTTTCTAAATATATGTGATTAAAAAATATTCCCAGTCTGAGAGAGTACAGGCGCCTTACAGCCCGGGTTTACTTAAAAGCTTTATTAGATAGACCTGACAAGAGTGCTGTTGCGGGCCCGGGTTTTGCGAAAGGGAGGCTTCTTATCGTTTAAGGGCTGCAGAATTTTTTAAGGCACGGGGTAGCAATATGTTTTCTTTTGTTACAGAATAAATAGTTGTAGAGTGATTAGATTTGCTTTATCGATGACAGAGAACATGAAAAGCTTTAAAGCTGTGGGGAGAAAAAGCTGTTTTTTTGTATACAAAATCCACAAGTTGCAGTTTAAATTTATTTCAGTGAACATGTCAACGTTTCTTTGCAGCTTTGTCCTGGCTGTGTTGGTCTTTTCTCTTTCAGCCCGTGTTTGTTTAATTAGCTTCTTAGCAGATAAGGCAATCCTGGCAAAACCCTTAAGGTTTTTGTGAGGCATTTGTACAAAAATACAGCAATCCAGGTAGGTTTTTTATTTTTTTACAGCGGTCACTGTTCGGTATAAATGACTGCTAGTTTTTACCGCCGGTTGATACGATTACAGCCATACCAAATTTGTATATTTTTTAATGTTTTACTGCTTTTACACAATAAAAACACATTTATTTGAAAAGGAAAACATGTTTTTGCGGGATGAGTTGACATTTTTATTGGTATCATTTTTGGGGGGACAAGACTTTATGTTCGCTTTTAAATCCATTTTTTGGAAGGCAGGGTGAAGAAAATACTGCAATCCTAGCAGTGTTTTTTATTTTTATTTTTAATTGCGTTCACCGTGCAGTATCCATGACAAGTTAGTTTTACTCTGTGGGTTGAGACAATTACGGTGATACCCAATTTATATAGTTTTTTTTATGTGGAAGCACATTTTTTTTCTAAAAAAAGTGTTTTTATTGTGTAAAACAATATTTATGCATCACTATCTTCTAATAGCCAGAACTTTTTAATTTTTCTGTATACAGAGCTGCGTAAGGAATTTTTTTTTGCGGGATGAACTGATGTTTTAATGGCATCACTTTGATGTTGATATGAGTTTTTGATGACTTTTACTTCATTTTATGTGCTGAAGGATGAACAAATATAGCACTTCTGTGACTGTTTTTTGTTTTTGTTTTTTTCGGCGTTCACCGTACGGGTTAATTAACATTTCAGATTTATAGGGTGGGTCGATACGCACGCGGCGATACCAAATATGGGTACTTTATTTATTTTTGATCTTTTTGGGGGCGATTGGCGTTTGTAAAGGGGAAAAGGGTGATGTACGTGTTTTTATTTTATTTTTTGTGTTTGTGTTTTACTTTTTTACACTTTTTTTTACTTTTTCATACTTTTTACACTTTTCCCCAGAGGGGAATTGTATGAACGATCGTCAGATCGTTCATACAATAGGAGATCAGCATACAGTTTATAGCTGTATACTCGTCTCCATGGCAACTGTCAGTCAAAGCTGCCTACAATGCATTGTGGGGCATCGTGACATCACCAGACAACCCGGATGCTGTCATTCAGTGTCCGGGCTGTCTGGTAGGAGAATCAGTAGTGGCGCTGAGCGCCATTACTGCTCCGGGATTGCGGGCAGCAGGAGCTCACTGCGGCCGTGGGGGATGCGGCATGATGTCAGCGGTAATATACCGCCGGTTCCATGCCGCGATCTTGCATGCTACGCTTGTGAGCGAGCAAGATCGCCATGACGTACCCATACGTCAATTTGTGGGAACCCCTACCCGACATTGCCGTATGGGTATGTCAAATGTCGGTAAGGGGTTAACCTGCATCGTGCTAAATATTTCTGCTAGTCATATAAAGAGTTAAAGGCCACATGTATGAAAACTGTCTAGGTCTAAAACTTATTTTGTTGCCCATAGCAACCAACCAGAGCACATAGCAACCAGAGCCCATAGCAACCAATCAGAGCCCATAGCAGCAAATCAGAGCCCATAAAACCAATCACAGGTCATAGCAACCAATCAGAGCTCATAGCGACCAATCAGAGCCCATAGCAGCCAATCACAGCCCATAGCAACCAATCAGAGCGCCCCTTCCATTTCATATAGTACTCTGAAAGAATGATGGGGCGCTGATTGGCTGATTGGCCCATAGCCCATAGCAACCAATCAGAGCGCCCCTTCCATTTCATATAGTACTCTGAAAGAATGATGGGGCGCTGATTGGTTGCTTTAGGCTCTGATTGGTTGCTATGAGCTATTATTGGTTGCTATGGGCTCTGATTGGTTGCTATGGGTTCTGATTGGTTGCTATGGGTTCTGATTAGTTGCTATGGGCTCTGATTGGTTGCTATGAACTCCGATTGGTTGCTTGCTAAGTAAGTTTTAGACCTAAACAGTTTTCATACATGTAGCCGTAAATGTTACATAGGTAACCACCCAACCTTTGGGTGGGACTATTGTGCTGATTTGTTTTTAAATACACTTGAGCAAACAGCACCGTTATGCTGTGAACAAGGATTAGCTTAGCCTGAAACGCATAAGCGTTTGCTTTCATTAGCACTTTTCTCTCTGCACTTACTTTGTTACCTATGGATTAAAATAAAGTTATATGGATTTTGATTGATGGTGCCGGATTATTCTATTCCACTTTTGTTTAGACTACTACAACATATTACTGAGGGAGCACCTGTTGGGAAAAGTTTGTTAGCAGAAACAAGATAAAATTTTGTAAAACGTTGTGTGTTGACCCTTACATCAGAATGTAGAAAAATCCACGGCACTCCTCGTGTAGTCAAAGAAAAAATGCATTTAACAAAACATGATATCCAAGATCAACTCTCCATTCAAATGTATATAGTGCATAAGAGGTTTAACAAGAATTATCCCATGGTCCAGCATTTCAGCCAAAGCTCGTCTTCATCAGGGACTAAGACGTGGGGAAAGCGGAAGTGCAGCAGAGTGCGCCAAAGTTTGGTGCGAAATTGCTGTACAAACTTTAGTGCATAAGACTAAAATGTTTGGCGCATCCCACTTTAGTTCATACTGTCGTATTCTACACTCCTCTATATCCATTTAGAACTGTGCGTCGGTGCAAAGTTACAAAAAAGGCGCATGAGAATACATAGATCTCGTCCTTATAGTCTATTCTGAAAAGATCAATTTCTAGTTGGTGGAGCCCATCTTTGTAATAAGGAGTGTTGAGCAAACTGTTCTAGAAAAGTTAAGTTCTAGTAGAACAACTTGAATATTTAGAAGTCGAACTAAGCATTTTACTGTTTGTTCGCGTAAAGTTCTAGTTCTAGTTCGACACGCCATTTTAAGTTTAGTTTTCAGCGGCTTTCTGCACTTTTGGCGGCCATCCATTCACCTCTCTGCACTTTTCCTGCCTTCCATTCACCTTCCTGCACTTTTGCCAGCCATCCAATCAGTGCAGAGCACAGAGAAGTGTCAAAGCCGTCATCGCTGAGGTGTAGGGCTCTCATTGGCTGCTAAAATCACATGACCATGTTATATATATTTCACTGTATTGCTGGAACGCCATTTTCAGCTCACCTCTGACTTATGGACCCTTGTTATTTAGATAGCATTTTTACTCTCCATAACAGCATAGTTTAGGGATTTGGGTATTGCGGGCTGCATCTTTTCCCACCCCCAAATGTTTTTGGTGACATTTGCAGTCTCACAAAATGCCTACCTTCATATACATGGATACATATTAACAGATGCTTTTTTGCTAAATCTACTCATGCCAAAAAAGTTCATTTTTGCCGTTTTGGGGGTTTTCAGAAAATTTTATAACACACCGTCCCCAAAATCCATGTGAAAAAGGGGGCTTTTGGGCCCCTCAGGAGGAGGACCCCATAGCATCTGCTACCCCCTGCACCTCCTATAGCCGCCCCTGCTTGAAAGCTGTCTTCATCTTTTCAGCAGCCATTGAAAAAGAATAAGTTTTTTAGCCTCTCAATGTTTTTTCTTTTACTCTTGACCCCAATTTAAAATTTCACTAAGTTGTTCCCTGTATCCTTTTACTGTTATGGATGGTAATTCCAGTTTCTCCTCCCCTGTAAGATATAAAAATAAACTAAACATCTTTCCCTTGACCTTAATGGGGTTCAAGTTCGAGTTTGAATAGAACTCCGAACCGAACTAAAAATTTCGAGGCAAAAAAAACAAACGTTTTACTGTTCGCTCAACACTAGTAATAACCCTCCCAACTGGCCACCAAGAACTTTTCCATCTACTGCCACTTTGCCTTATTTTGCAGTTCCCTCTTCCAAGGATCAGATGAACAAGAACCCCTTTCCAAACCAGAAAACAATAAAGCAATCTCAGAATTCAATAAAAAAGACTACAGATTTTGCAGGGCGCCATGATATGCAAAAAAAGGGGCTACAACATTTCGATTTTTAGATAGAAAGGTACAAGGAAAGTTCTGCACCCCCCAAGTTTGCTGGAAAAGGAACAGCCAAAACACAAAAAAAAAACTTTCACCTATCAAAAAAACAATAACGAAGCCGAGCGAAACCTGGAATGTACCCGGTTTCCCAAGGAAACGTCTGATTTACATGTCACACCCGTCAATTTTAAAATCGAAAAAAGGTCAATACATAATCTGATATCGAGTTAAGCAAAATTGCAGGGATCAGGTTCACCTTAGGACGAGAAATTTATAACAAATAAATAAAGCGAAATAAACTGAAAACTAGAAAAAAACTTAGAAAAACTCAAATGTTTTACATGATTTTTTAGTTCAGTAATACAAGAGGTATTGCATTTCAATAGACTTGCTCATAGAGGCAGACCATGAAGATGTTGGGGACCATTTTGCATGACTTATTTTATACCTAGCCCTGTAACAACAATGAGGAGTCCTTCTAGAAGAAGGGAGGTTTCATAATCGCCATCACAAATAGGGATTCTTTACTGTAAGAGCAGTGACACTAGGGAGGATGGGGCGTAGCTATAAGGGGGTGCAGAGGGTTTTCAGTCTCTACGGGCCTACGCCCCGGGGCCCACAAATCCCCCCTTTCCAGGAGATAATAGCATTGTAAGTGGCACATGGTAGCTGGTGGGGGACCAGTTCACTTTTTGCACTAGGGTTCTGGAACTTCAAGTTTTACCCTCTGGGGTCGATGGGGCCCTTTATTTGATCCAGGTTACAATTTTGGGGTCAAAGGAATTTTTTTCCTTTTATGGGGCAGTTTGGCTTTACCTATAGGGCAGCGGTGGCGAACCTATGGCACGCGTGCCAGAGGGAGCATCAGAGCGCTCTTTGTGGGCATGGATGCTGTGGCCCTGCTTCCCCACGGCCTTGCAAACAGCCCCTGAGGGGAGGCCCACAAGCCCCTACGCTAGCTTGGATTAGCCCAGTGGGGACAGGTGTATCCCTCGGTAGTGGCCCAAGCTCCAACAGAGGTTTTCAACTGTATGTGGGTCAGTGAAACAGGGAGCAGATAGCTATCTGCTTTTTGCCTCGCCGTATACTCCACGAGTAACTGGCACAGGCAGCAAGATGTACAACCATCACATTGCCTGAGTCGCTTCCTCTGCCAAGTAGCGTCACAAAGCTGGTGGCGTGATTTTGTTATGCCGCCTGGTCTGGACACTGGCTTCAGGAGAGTGCTGTTCACCAACGGGGAGAGGTATTTTTTTTAATTCTGTACCTACCTGCTAGTGGGGTACTATCTATCTACTTGCCAGTGGGGGGCTTTATACCTACACCTACTGGTGGGGGGCAATATACCTTCCTACTAATAGGGGAATATATAGCTACCTATTAAGAAAACCTATATACCTACCTATAAGGGAGGCATACAGTGTATAATGAAGGTAGGTAAATCCAGCACACGTGTAGAAGGATATCCGGAAAAAGGGGGTTTTAGCAAACACACTCTTATTGAAGATAAAAAAACATTTAAAAACTCCATAACATGATGGTTTAGCGTTTCAGGCCCACATCTTGGCCCCATTGTTACAAAACATCGATACAAAACTTCAATTAAACCCTCCTTAATCATTATTAGCCTCACCCCCTGAAAGTTAACCCTATGTGTGACACATGAAAGATCTGTTACAAT
>JAODAL010055852.1:0-23676 GCA_025379985.1 Phyllomedusa bahiana
CCATTTTAAATTTCATGAGGGTTTAAAAATCATACTCCCCTTCTGGATTTTTTAAATTTTTTGGGTGATGCAGGTTTAAGGGTATGCTCTGGTACAGAAGGGATAGTGGAGGGTTTGTGACTTTTTTTCTGGGGATTTTATAATAAGTGTGTTCCCAAAGATGGCAGTACCCATTTGATGTTGTGGTGTTAATTTCGTTTCCCCACCCTTGTTTGGGGTAAAATGAAAGGTGTTTTTTGCTCTCCCATGGACTTTATGGTAATCGTCATATCGATGTCATTATCGAAAAACCTTATCGATAGCGGGGATATCGATATCGATCGATCTCGATACCCAAAGCAATCGCTCAACACTCCCCATAAGTAATAAAAATGCCCTATCATCCCCAAAAATTTTATTTGAGAAGACATTTGCCCCCCTGGCTTTGAGAGTGATTCACCCAATAAATTCTTGGTTTCTTTTTACAATCCTTTTCAGTGATTAGGGACAGACTCCGGGAGATAAATGATGCGACCCATAGTGACCCCAGCCGAAAAAAAATTTAAAGTTTTAAATTTGTGCAATTTGTCTCCACCCCTGGAGCCCTTTTTGACACTATTAACCTCACAAAAATCCCCTTTTTAAAAATTGTTTTTTTTTTAAAAATTTGAAGCCTTGATTGCCCTAACGGTTTGGAGCCGTGCTCCCGTCAGTATCTGTTAACAGGAGGCCCAGCTGCGGGCCCAACTTACAGTGGGTGGGTGAGGCCCCGGTGCGTCCGTATCTTTAACCCGGGTTTTAAAAAATCCCCTTATGACGCAGAACGAAAACAGTGTGCTGAAGCGAAGCGGAAGCAGAAGGTGAGGTAAGACCCCCACCCTTCTCGTAACAGCAAGGGCCCGGGGTAGCGTGCCCCCCGTATGAGTGGGCAATTGACTTCATTTGGAATGTGGTGGTTGCGCTCTGTCCCCCCAGGGCCCTTTTTTTGGCATTCTTTTTCTCGTTTTACTCAACGTGCTGGAGAAAAATTGTCTTGTTTTTTTTTGTCCATGCTCCTATCCCTGTCCTGAATAACCTAATCTGGTCAAGTCTTTGTACCTCCTTTTACAATTCAGAGGAATTTTGACCAGTATTTGTAAAGCAAATTTTTTTTATAGTTTAAATTTTAGAAAACACATTTTTAAAATGGTGAAATCCCACCCCTTTTGTTTTTTTTTTTTAATTGTATTAAATGGTTGTTCACTACAGGGATTTTTAGCTGTGTTAAAAAATTGCAAAAACAAGTCTTTTTCAAAATTTTGTCCTTAACAGTGTCCTACCTTTCCGTTTTTGACAGCCAAAATTTCCCCCTAAATTTCAAACATCACCCTTGAGCCATCTTGACAATTGTGAAGAAAAATGTCTGTTAGAAAACATTTTTTTTAATAGGACTGTAGTTAAACTGCATTTCACAGAAAAAAGACCCCAAAAATTTAAAAAAAGACCCTTGGCCCTGTTGAAATTGGTAGAACAAATTGTAGAAACCCAAATTTTTTATAAAGGTGTAGTTAGCTGATTTACAGAAAAACATGCCCCGAAAAAATTTCAAAACATGATTTGAGCCTGTTGAAAATTGTGAAGAACAAAGTTGTTAGAAACCAAATTTTTTTTATAATGGACTGTGTTAGCTGCATTTCACGCAGCATGACCCAAAAAAATTTAAAAAAATGACTTTCGCCACGTTAAAATTTTGAGGAGAAATGCCACTTGAACCCACATTTTGTTCAAAGGACATGATTTAGGTTTTCTCACAGCACCATGCCCCCAAAAAAAAACCATTGAAATGAAAAAAATTTAAAATGAGGAGAAAAATGGAATACGTTTTTCTCATGAAAACCCTTGTACAATTTGTGTCTTTTAAGTTCTTAGAAAAAACAGTTAAATGAATTTTGGGAATGAGAATAAAATTTTGCGAAAGAAATTTCATTTAAAAAAAAGTTTTCAAGGGAATTTCTGTTTAAAGAGGAATGTGAAGTAGGCGGCAATATTGGTGCCCTGGGAATTTGTGGCAAACATTTTATAGTCCTGGTTTCATCTTGATGAAAGTCAAAGATCAATTATTGTAAAAAGGGGGTGCGTTTGTCTGTAATGATCCTCAGCTGTGCTGAAGGTTGCTCGATATGACGCTGGTGTAGGAGGAAAAACCCTCATGGTTGGGGTGAGTCGGGCCATTTTTTCCATTTTGGTACCAAAAAGTCTATTGAGTCCGAAAAACTATCCAAAAAATCGGGGTTTAAGCGTGTCGTGCACCTGATCTTTGTGGTCTCTGGTGTTGTTTTGTGCCCCCCATTACATGGTTGGTGAGGTGGTAAAAAAGTTGCGGAGATCACCCATTAGGCTTCTGCCCCATGCCTGTGTGCCCCTGGACTGGCATTATATATACCTTGTGACGTTGTTCACCGTGACATTGAAGAAGTGAAGCAGACGCAACACTGTTCGTTATCATTTGCGGTCTCCAATTTGTTTTACTCTCTATTTGGGTGGGGGGGGAGGAAAATGCGAGTTTTTCTTTGTACCGGGGGGTGAGGGGGTGGCTTTTTTATTTGCTGGAATATCTTTTTAAAAATCGCCATTTTGTTTTCCTATGCTGATCACGTTGCCATAAGTACAAAACAAAATTTGGAAACATATATTAAACATGTAAGGTTTCATGGAGTTTAAAATCGTTCCCTAGAAACAAAAAAAACAGAAAGCAAAGATTTTCAGCAGCCATTGTAATATATAATGTTATTATCTAGAGTTCAAACTCCGCTCCCTTGTTATATATCACAGGGGCTGTTCTCTCTTTTTTCATGTAACAAAAAATATTGAAAACTCAGTTTTTTTTTTTCTATATATAACTCTTTTTAAAATTTACAGGTCAGTTCTTTCCTCTTAAAATTAAAAATATATATCACAGGGCTAGCTTCTTTCCCCTTTTCATATTTTAAACCCTTTTATTAAAAGCTCAGCTTCTTTCCCTTTTTTTATATAACCCCCTATATCCCGGTCAGCCCTTTTCCGGGATCATATAAAAACTTGTATATCACCGGGGGCCTTTTTCCCCCATTATATTCATACATATACACCGTCAAATTTTTCTTCCTTTATCCGTTTTCTTCAGGGGCTGGTGAAATACCTAACGGTTTAAATTTTTAAAATTTAAAATTGGGGAGAAATTTAAAAAATCTTTTTAAAAAACCCCCTTTTTTATTATTTTTATATACTGCAAACCCCTTTGGGCCCCGTTCCCCACCCGGGTTATTTGTCCCCGGATTTTTTGGGGGGCCCCGTAATCCGCGCCCGGGTTTGGCTGCGTACCGGGGGCCAATGGGGGAAATTTTAAATTTCGGTTTAAACCATGTCAATAAAAGAAAATGGGTTCCCCTCGTCCCCCGCTGGGAAACCGCGGGGGGGAGAAAGTATTTGAAATTATTTAAAAGGGCGTTTGGCGTAGGGTAATGCCCGTCTATGGGGCCCGGGGGGCGGCGCCCCCCTCGCGCCGGGGCCCCCCCGTCCCCCCCCTTATTTTACGCCGGATTTGCGGGGCGCAATTCCCGGGTCACAAATCCCCCATGGGAAAAAGGGTTTTTGGAAAAATTTGGCCCTTTGTGATCATGTTGTTTTTTTTTTTATCAAAATCCCTTTTTTGAGTTTTTCCGCTGCATACAAAAATATGTTTTCCAAAATTTGAGTCCGGGGAAAGTTGTTTTTTAAATTTTGCTAATACTAACCCTTTTTGACATTTTAAATTTTTTTTTCATGCTGTAATTTTATCATTTTAGTTTCATAAAAAATATACTAAAGCATTGACTTTAAAGAGGTCTTTTGAAATATAGTCTAAGCTCCCATAGGACTGTCATGCTTTGTGGCAGTCTTGTGAAGAGCTGTACATTGCCACCTTGTGACATCCATCATGATGTTCTACCACTGGGGACCAGAGGCATCATGATTGATTTTAAAAGCTGCACTGCAGTGATGAATCTAACATGGCGCCTGTGGTCCACGAGCCCAAAACATAATATGACTGACATATCACAATTAATAACAAGCATGTTGGCTTTCAGGAGTTTTCAGAAGAGCTGTCTCAGAGCATATCTAGGGAAGTAGTGTAGAAAATACACAGGGGGCCTTGAGAGTTCTTCAAACCGAAATATGCTATAACATGGTAAATCTTTACTGAAATGTTCCCCTGATTACATTATATTTAGCTTTTTTTTTCTTTTTTAGTAACAGACAGTATTTTAGTCCTATAATTGCACGAAAATTTTTTTTTGTGAAATGTTTTTTTCTGATATTGTATATTTGGATTTACTGTTACAACTTTTAAAACTGTTTTGTGTATGTGCATTTCTTGGGTCAGTTGCAGTTTTTGAAAAATGCAGCAAGCTGTAGTTACTGTATTACAATCTTCTTCTTCTTGACCCCCCACGTGTGGTATTGTAACATTACACTATATTGCAAATCATGGAATGGATTACATTATTTATGATGAGAGAAACGCTCCAGAGGAAAAAAAATGCAGCTAAAAATGCACATACCAATAAAAACACATTAATAATTGCATGAAAAAAATGGTTGGCAAAAAAATGCACACTTTTTTATGCTTTTTTTTGGCCCCCCAAAAATGTCCTGAAATGTGTCAATGTGAAAGAGGACTTAAAAGGATTGTTCAATCCCATTCATTGTTTTACATACATACAGTTTAATCCCTTTCGGTCATTTATCGTATATTTACAGCACAGTTTCGGGCAGGACAGTTTCTAGGCTAAATTTGAAATTGCGTCATGTAACTTTATAAAATTATGGTCATTTCACATCCCCTAAAAATTGAAATAATCAAAAAAAGTTGCATTTATCCAAAATGGTACCAATAAAAAATACACTTCAGCTGGGAAAAAATGCACTCTCACTCCAGTCAATAGGTGGAAGTACGAAAAAGTTATTGGTCGCAGAAAATTACACTGTGGCTCAAAAAACTAGATATTTGGATTTTTTTTACAGTAGTAAAACGAAAACCTTATTTATTTGGTATTATCAGATTCTAATCAACCTGCAGGATACAGATAACACATCATTTGTACTGAAGAGTGAACCCTATAAAAAAAAACACCTGCAAACATGGTACAAGTATGTTTTTCACATTTCACTTCCCTTAGAATTTTTTTTGCATTTTCACAGTATATTCTATGAATGACACCATTAGAAATTACATTTTGTCCCACAAAATAAAAGCCCTCACATGTCCATGTAGATGGAAAAATAAGAAGGTTATGGCTTTTGGAGGTTGAGGGGGGAAAAAGACAAAGAGCCATATTATTTTGACCATGGTGGGTTAAGGGGTTAATCTTCTGTTTCCTTCTCCATCTAGTCCAGATCACCATGATGACTTTTTTTAGCGTCCTTCCTATCGATTCTCAGTTCTACTTTTCCATCCTACTGTCCCTGTCATTGCCCAACTACTGTACCCACTATATATAAATAATAATTCCACATAGATAGTGCTCCCAACATAATAGTACCAGAGAGTATTTCCAAAAAGTAAGGCCAAACAGATAATTTCTCAAATTGTGCCACAGACAATAAGAGTGCCCCATGCACTTGTCACATGTAAAGCATAGCTTTAACCCTCTCCCCCTCTGACTACTGCTTTAGGCCCTTCCTGTTTTACATATAGACCACAGCTGTAGCCCCCTATTCTATCAAATATAGACTGCTGCTGTAACCCTCTTCTCCATTGTCACATATAGACCAATGTTCTAGTCCCCCTATGTCATACATAGACCACTGGTTAGTCAGGATATTATAGAGGCCCCTTTGGGTTTGTGCCCTTGTAATTTGACATTAACTATGGCAAAAAAGCATATTTAGCCCAAACCAAAACCCCCCAAAACCACGTACCATACAGGGACAAAGGGTGACATGTCCCATTAGGGGCTGGCCATTTTTTTTTGGGGTTTTTGGGGCCCCAAAAAAAAGTTAAACACCCTAAATTTTTTATATAATTGGGAAATGTTAATACACCAAAATTAGACCAATTTTACGGGGAAAGGGATGAAAACATTTTTCCCATGCCCTAATTAAAGGGGCATCAATTTCTTTTGCAAGTTAAAACCAGAAGCCAAATTTTTTATAGGGTTTTTTCATTCAGACACAATAAAACAACCCCAAAAAATTGTGGGCCCAAAAATTGGTGTGGTGGTGCCTTTTTTCTGACATGTCGCCCTAAAAGTTTAAAAAAAAAAAAAAAAAAAATTAAAAAGTGAAATATGATTGGGTTTTTGGCCCCCATCTATTAAAAAAAACTAAACAATTTTAAAAAAACTTTATTTTTTTCCCGTAGGTAACACCCTATAAAAAAAAAAACCCATTTTAAAAATTTTTTTTTGCAAAAGCATTTTCCCCAAAAATTGGAGGTTTTTTTCAGAAAAATCTTTCGGGGAGAGACTGTTGGGGGATCCTGGAGTGCTGGACACCAACTGTTCCCTAATGGGAATTTTTTTTGGTTGGGGAAAATATTTACTCCACAGAGGTTTTACTTTGTGGCCAATCTCTGGAGCTGAGTGAGAGGAGACCGTCTGGGACAGGAGTAAAAAGAGATGTTTTATGCATTTTTTAACACATCTGAAGAACACTATTAAACTAAAGTACTATCAGTTTTAAAATTTAATTTGGGAAGATTAAATTTCAGGGGTGTTTAATCATTAGGGTTACATCAAGAGTTAGGGTGACATAAGTGGGAAACATTAAACAAAGTTTTTATTGCTTAATTGTGGTCTTTGTCACATACGTTTTTTCCCCACCAAAAGCATGGGCCAAAGATCAAAGCCCCAGAAGAGAGTTGTGGCTGAGGGAGGTTAAAAGACAATTTACAACTGCAAAAGTCTAATAAGTGGAACGTGTAAATGTCTGGTATCTTATATTTGATGAAGTAGTGATGACACAGATCCTAGGAGAGAAGGATTTTAAAAAAAAAAAGTCCCCTAGTAAAAAGTGACCTGGGTTGACAGTGTGTATTATAGCCTAGAGCTGCATTCACAGTTTTTTAATGCCAAATATGCCCATTCCGGATCAATTTTTAAAATTTTAAAACCTCATTTTAATCCCGGGGCTCTATTTTCATTTTTAAAAAAAAAAACTGTTTCTTTTAAAATTTACACAAATTTAAAAACAGTGGGGGATTTTTTCCACACCATGGATTTGAATAAAAGGAATGGACCTTTTTCCCCCTGGGGTTCCACTCTTGGGAAGGGGGGATGTGGGTTTGGGGCTACCAAAATGGGGGTAATCCCCCGTCCAAATCAAGGTGAAAAAACAAATTTAAAAATAAAAATCCTCAGCAGAAATCCAATCAGATTTTTGCTGAGGAATTTCCAACGGGTTTAAACCGATAGGAAAAGTCCCGACGTGTGAAAATACCCCCTTTTTTTAAAGGGGAATAACAGCACAGTCTTTGCTTTTGGGGAAATTTTCATTTTTAAGGGAAAAATAACCCTTTTAATTTCCAATCATTTTACAGTAAAACTTAAACGAAAAAATCTTTTACCGCATTAAAAAAAAAATCATTTTTCCGTTCATTTTTGCGCATGGTTATTTGGGTTTTTTGACTGTTTCGATGACAAACAGAAGAAATATTATTTTCACTCTGGGGTTTAAAAAACCCCCAAGGAAGAAACCTTACAGTATTTTGGAAATTTGTTTAAAAAATTTTTTTTTTGGGGAAAAAAATAAAAACTTCCCGGGTTTCCCTAATGTCCCCCCAAATTTTTTTTTTTCAGATTTTTTTCAAAAAATTTTTTTCTTTTTTGGGTAAAGGCCCCCTGGCCCTCCTTTCCTTTTTTTTGGGGTTTTGGTAATGGAAATGTTTGGTTTTAATAAAAAAAAAAAACCCCAGTCTTTCTTCTTTCAGAAAGTCATATTTAATTTTAAACTGCCCGAAAGTCTTACAATCATAGGGCATACATGAAAGACTAAACCAATTTGGGGGGGGAAAAAATAATAATAATAAAAAATTTTTATTTCTATAGCCCAACTAATTCCGCAGCACTTTACAAATTCAAGGGAAAAAATACAGTCATTACACCCTTTAAAAGACTTACAAATGAGACACAAGGTGTGGGGGCCCCTTTCTCGGAGAGCTTAAATCCCATTAGGGTGTAATTTGGGGGAAACAAACGGGAAGAAATGCCAATTTAAAAATGGTCCCCCCCCGGGCCTGATACATAAATAGGGGTGGGTTTCCCTGAAAAAAAAATGGGAATGAAAAAAAATTTTTTTCCACCCAAAAAATTGGTTTTTCAATTTTTTAATATACATATTTTAAGGGTCATTGTGGATGGGGGGGCCCAAAATTTTTTAGGGGAAAAATTTTAAAAGAAAAATGTTAAATTTTTATTAGGGGGGTTTAAAAGGGAAAACTTGGGTTTTGGGGCCCCCGCCGAGAAAAATTATTTTCAGGGGCCCCCTTTAAAAAATGTGGGGGGTTTTTAATGTGCCTTGATCGCCCCGGTAGCAAAATTCCAGAGAATTGGTTTCCGCACGTTTTTAAATCCCGTGGGGGGGCAAAGGGGGGTTTTGGAAAGATTGGGGGTGAGTAGGTCTGATATCATCACCCAAGGCGGGGAGCACGGGGGGGGGTAGACAGAGACTAAGGAGAGAGTAGGGAAGGGGAGCGCTGTGGAAGCCTTTTTTGGGTTGGGGATGCTGATTTTTTAAAAGGTTTTCCCCCTTTCTGGATGGCAAACTTGGGGAAGGTGACAGAACAAAGGGGGGAAAGGGGTCATAATGGGTTGGGGAGAAAGACAAACCTGGCTGCTGCATTCCCCGGAACAATTGGAGAGGGGGGAGTTTTTCAGAGAGGGGGAAACCCAAAAAGCAAAAAGTTGCCAAATATCAAGACGAGAAAGGGAAAAAGACAGTAATGAGAGTTTTTAGGGGGTTTTTTACATTTAAAATTTGGGCGATTTTGGAGATATTCTTGAGGGGCCCGGTGACAAGGGGCGGGCAAGGGAAAAGGAAAATATGGGGGGAAGGGCAGATTTAAATCCAATATAAAACCCCCAAAACGGACCTGCTTCCCCAGGAGAAATGGTGGGACCACATACAAAACAGAAAAGCAGGGGGGGGGGGGTTGGTTTTTTAGTGGGGAAAAAAATTTTATAGGTTTGTTTCAGATTTTAGAGAGGACATGATTTCAGGGGACAGCCCCAAACCCCCGACATCCCCTGGTGTTTTGTACAAAGGGTGGAGTATGCCCCGGGGGGAGGTTTTAAAAATTGGGGGGCTTTCCCCATTGAATGGAAACTGGAAAACCCAAAAAACTACTGATTTTTTTTTTCAAAATGGTGGGTGGGTACAATGAAAAGAAAGGGGGAAGGGCCTAGAACTGAAAACCCGAGGAACCCCCAACCGCAAAAAGGGAAAAGGAGATTTAGGTCGAACCCGAAAAATGAAACACTGAAGGAAACGGGCCCGAGAGGGAGGATTAGAACCAAGCGAGAGCGGGGGTCCTGGAGGCCAATGATGCTGAGGGATGTTTAGGAGAAGTTGTGACCCCCAGTTTTAAAATGCTGGGAGAGAGATCCAAGAGAAAACAACAATTAGTAGTTACCCTTTTAATTTTTTCTGTTAGGAAAATCCAAATTTTTAGACTTTTTAAAAAAGGCAGTTTCCTGGGGTTTAGGGGGCGGGAAAACCCGATTTGGGATTGGGGTTTAAAAGAAGTGTGCAGAGAGGGTAGCGATTAGGGCGAAGTAGACCCAAGCGTTCCCGAGTTTAGAGTGAAGGGCAGGTTTAAAAAACTGGTGGTTAAATTTTCAGCACAGGGCGGGGGCCCGAGAGGGCTTTTTTTTAGGGAAAGGGGGTTTTTTTTGGGGTTTTTAAGGAAAATGGGGAAAAATCCCCTTGGGAAAAGAGAGGTTACAATAGCAGTAAGGTGAGGGGAGGACAAACTTGGGAAAAAAAACTTTGGAAAATTGGGATGGAATGGGGGCAGAAAGAGTGGTGGGGGGGGGCAGAACAGGAAAAAAGCCTTTGGGCACTTTTCCCCTTGGGCGGGTTGGGGTCAAAGGCTGCGGTAGATTAGAGGACTAGCGGGAGGGACGGGATGGGTAAAATTTTTTGGGGAAATTTTTTGATGTATTTTTTTGCCCGGATAAAATTTTTAATTTTGTTTTTTGAGTGAAAGGGCCAGGCCTTTAGCCGCAGAAGGGCAGTTAAACCCGGGGCCCTGAGCTTTTTTGGGGCCCAAATAGGGATTTGGGAAAAATGTCAAAAGGGGGTTTTGGGTTGGGTTTTTAGGGTGGGGATGAGGGGGGGTGAAATATTTTTGTTTTTCCAGTAAACGGCAGTGGGGAATAATTTCCGAGCTGAAATTTTTAGTGGGTAAAGGCTGCAGGTAGCTTTGACTTTCTCCAAACCCCCCTCGTCAACCCGGGGAAAACGCTGAGAAAACGAGTCTGAGGTTAGGGGCCCAAGGGGTTGGGGGGGTCTTACCTGGGGGTGCGGTTTTGTGAAATGGGGGCCAACAAGTCCCGGGTGGTTTGGGGAGAGTTTTATTGGAAATTTTTACAGCCGGCAGGACAGGAGAGGGGGGAGATTGGGGGGAGGGAGAAATTTTTATGTTTTTCTGTGATTTCCCAATTTTAATTGGGGCGGAAATTTCTGAAAGGATGAAGGGCAGGGGTTTTTCCCAAAAAAGGCTGGAATGGGGATTTAAAAAGAGATAAATTTTGGTCAAAAGGGGACATAAGGAGAATTAGTGAAGTTGAAAATTAGGGGAAAGGGTTTCAGAAGACTCTTGTTTTTTTGTAATTTGGTTTTTAAAAATACACAAAACAGGGAAAAAATTGGGAAAAAAATTTTTTCACTTTCTTGTAATAGTTTTTCCCTTTTTTTCTGCCTTCTTTTTGGCAACCCTTTGGGCCCTTTTTTAACCCCGGGGTCTTTGCTGGAAAAAAAAAAACCAAGGGGGGGGGGGGAAATTTTTTTTTTTCCCCGACCAAGCCATTATTTTTTAAAGTTTTTATATCAAAGTTTCATCCCCTTTTGTTTTTTTCCTTTGATGTGGGCTAATAAACAACAAAACTCCCAAAACATCAACAGAATAATTTTTAGAAGAAATAACATTTTGTTTAAGGTTTTATTAAACATTTTCTTGGGTGTATATCTTCTTTATAGTACAACAACAACCCTACCGGGGAAAAACCTTTTTAATCAACGACCAAACACTTTTCAGCAAAAGTTTATTCATAGACCCAATGTACTTAAAAGCTTTTGGCTGTAACTCTTTAAAGGCCCTTTAAAAACTACAAAAATAATTTTTTACATGCTACCAAAGTTTTGGGCCAAAATTGCAATTTTAAAAATTTGGAAAGGGATGATGTTTCCAAATAAAAATGCATTTTGTGTTTGCAAATTGGGAAAAAAAAAATTTTTTGTCACCACCAAATTTTGCAAGTTCCCCCCACTTTTTTAAGTGGGTAAAACTTGCAAATTGGTTGACTTCAAAAATACTTTTTTTCCCCAAATGCACCCACAAAACCCTTTCTACTGGAACACGTAAAATTGGGGTACAATTTATGGTTTTATGTCCCCTTTGACCCCCTCTTTTTGGGCCACCATAGGGATTTTTGGGGTGGGCCGTTTGGGGGCTGGGGGGAAAAAGGTTTCTTTTTACTTTATAACAAGTTTTAAACAGGTAACCCTTTACAAACAAAAAAAGGGAAAAAAAAAGTTGGGGAAAAAGGAAAAAAAAACAAAGAAAGAAAAGAAAAAAAGAAAGAAAGAAAGAAAAAAATAAAAGAAAGAAAAAAAGAAAGAGAGAAAAAAAAAAGATAAAAAAAAAAAAAAAAACTTTCCCCAAAACAGACAAATTTATGTTTCGGACCTTTTTTTTTTTCAAATTTTGCTCCATTTGTTTGAGGTCTACCTATGATGTCAATTACAGGCTTTTCTTTTTTTTTTTTTAAATGGGAAACTTGCACAATTGGGGGCTGAAAATAATTTTTTTCCCCCTTTTTTTTATTATTTTAAATAAATATATATATAATATATATTAAACACTCACCGGGCCCCTTTATTAGGTACACCATGCTAAACGGGGTTGGGGCCCCCTTTTTCCCCTTTAAAACTGCCTCAAAATTTTTCGGGGGCATAGATTCCAAAGGTTTGCAACGAAAGCTCAAAATTTTTACCAAAGGGGGCCCCAAAAAGTGGGCCCAAAAAAATATTCCCCACACCATGACACCCACCACCCCCCCACCTTACCGTTGATAAAAGGCAGGGTGGATCCATGCTTTTCAAGGGTTTTTAGACGCCCAAAATTTTGACCCCCACCCCTCCAAAAGCGCAGCAGAAAACCCAGACCAACAGACCAGGCAAAATTTTTTTTTTAAACCCTTCCCAAAGTCCCAATTTTGATGGGGCTTTGGGAAATTGGGGCCCAAATTTTTTTCCCCTTTTTTTACTGAAAGGAGTGGGACCCGGTTTGGGCTTTTTCTGCTGTAGCCCATCTGCCCCAAAAAATTCCCGTACTTGGGGCTTCAGAGATGCTCTTCTGGCCCAAACCCTTTGGTTTTAACGGTTTGGGTATTTGAGTCACTGTTGCCCCTTTTTATCACTCGAACCCGTCTGCCCCTTCCCTTTGACCTCTGGCATCAACAAAGGGGATTTTCCCCCCACAGGGCTGCCCCTCACGGGTGTTTTTTCCTTTTTTGGGCCCATTCTTGAAAACCCTAAATTGGGGTTTCGTGAAAATCCCGGAAATCAACATTTTTTGAAATACTCAGACCACCCTTCTGGCCCAACAAAACCCCCGCCCCGTTTAAAAAGGCCCCCCAAAAAAAAACCCTTTCCTTTCCCCATACTGAGCTCGGGTTTTAACTGCAGGGAGATTTTCTTCCCTTTTTACAAGGCCCAAAAGCACTGAGTTTCCGCCATTGATATTTTAAAAGAAATTAAGTGTTAACAGCAGTTGGACAGGGGGTACCTAAAAAAATGGCCCGGTTTAGTGTATATATATTTTTTAAAAATATAAAAATTTTTATATATAAAATATATATAAATAAAATAAAACCTTTATATATAATATAATAAATTTTCTCCAGTGCAAAACCCAGGTTTTTGGCCCAAAGGCCCCTTTTATTGGGGAAAAATAACAGTGGGTAGTAAAAAAACCCTGTATGGTTTCCGGGGGCGCTTCGGGCATGCCAGGGGGGAATTTTGTTCTAATCCATGTGCATTTTTGTATAAGCAATTTGCCCCCTTCTGAAACACAAGGTTTTTCATCAGTATTTCCCGCAACAGTACAACCCTTTCCCCTGTAACATTGGGGCTTTTATTACCTTCCTTAACATGGGAAAAGGAAATTTTTTTCCTTTTAAACAGTAACTTAGGCCCCTTTTTTTTTGATTTTAAATAAAAAATGGAAAGGTGAATGCACTTTTTTTTTTAATCCCTTTTTTGTAGTTGGGACCTGTTTTCATTTTTTTTTTAATTTGGACACCCCAAAAAGTTTTTTTATAAAAAACACCAAAATTTGGGAGGAATTTTTCAACAAAGAAAAAATTAATTTAGTTAAAACAATACATTTTTTAACCCAATTTTGACAGAAGAAAATTCAATGACTTTTTACAACAGTTTTTTTTTTCATTTTTTGAGGGAGAAATTCTTTTGCTTTAAGGGGGGGGTTTTAATTTTTTTTTAAAATTTCCCTTTTTGCAAATTTAAAAATTTTCCGCTGGGGAATTTTTAACACCCTCAAAATTTTTTTCAATGGGGAAAAGTCCACATGCCCGGGTCACTGTCATTTTGCTTTTCATTCAAAGACACATAAGGGGGAAAAAATTCACAACAATAAAATTTTTAATATCAATCCCCAGAGGGGAAACATGTTTTGTACTTTAAAGTACCAATTTCACCCTCTCAAAAGGGGGGAAAAAAATTAAAAGGTGAAGCTGTTGTCAAAGAGTGTTATTAAGTCCCTGGAAGGGGATTTTTTTTATTATCGGTTGTTCAAATTAAGATTGATTTTCTGGAAAATCCTAGGGAATTTTTCTAGGGGCCCCGACCATGAAGAAACCCGGAGAGAAGTGAAAGTTAAACGAAAAGGTGCTAATTAAAAGGGCCGCTTATCACATAGTTAAAAGAGACCCTGAAGAGAACCTCTTGGCTCCCTGCTGGTTTACAATCTGAAAATATATGTTGTTATTCTAAGATGGTGTAAACCTACACACAGAAGAGAGGGAAGGCAACTTCCAGGACCATTACATTCACAATCATTAAGAAAAATTAATTCCCCCATATGTGATACCAAGTAAAATCCACAAAATAAGGGACGGATATTGATATGTACCTTAACATAGACAACTATGTTTTTCTTTTTCCCCTCCCAAATTTTCAAAGCCGATCAGAAATTCTAGCTCTTTTTCCCTTAAAGGAACTGCGCCATTTTTTTTTTTACTTTTTAAAATAAGACCTGATCCATATTTTTTTCCCTCTTATTTGTTTTTATTTTCTGATTGTAAGTCTCAGTTCATTGCCCTATAAAATATTGGGGACAGCATTCCTGTCTGCCTGTTTTAAATAGCATCAGAGAATACTTTACAGCATACCCACTTTTGAAATGGGCATCGGGGGAGTTTCAAAGGGTTGGGCCGGTGTATGGAAAAATTTCATGAAACAACCCCTTTTTTTGACACACCACCTTCACAAAACCCATGTCCACCCCCCTAACTAAATTAGGGTTTTGGCACATCCATCTTCCCTTGACTTTGGGACCTTTTCAGCATCCAAAAACTGGAATCCCACAAAACGTAACAAAACCCTTTCCTACAATCAATATTTCCACCAACAGTGGGAGCTACCATTACACAGCTCTGCAGACTTTTAATAAACAGTAGGTTACACTAGGGACTCACCAAACATCCTCTATGACTGAAATTTGTTCTCTTTCCCCTTTTTTCTTTTTCACCCCACTAACCCCCCAAATAAATGACCTCTCCTGGTCATGACTCTTCCTGCAAAATTTTCCCACACAAACATCTTAAAATTTTCTATGGCTTGTTCACACCTTAAAATTTTGACGTATTCATCCTAATTACCGCCGAGGGGGCAAATTACGGCTGTAATACGTCCAAGTCTTAGGGTAATCCACATTTCTCTAAAACTAGGGTTTATGTCTCCTCTCCCTACTCCAATACGCCGGGGGGGGAGAAGGTGACAGTGAATTACCAGTGGCTATACGCCCCTGGAAGCAATCTAGGGGCGGGCGGGGCCCCCCCCCCCCCCCGCCCCCCCGCAGGGCGTAATTGCGGGCGTAATTGCCCCCGCAAATAACCGGTGAACCAAAGCCTTTTTTTTCACATTTCCCCTACTTGGGGCTACCTCTTACAAACTCAACAAAAGGGTGATAGTGGGAGATTATGGTTGAAAGGTCGGGGGAAAATTTTGGGGTGATAGAGGAAATAGATGATGGGTGGAGGAAGGGGACAATGGAGTAATGGGAAAAGGGGGTTTTGGGGTGATGGGTGCGGGTAAAAGGGTTATATGTATAGGGAGTTGACGGGGACTATGGGTAATAGGTGGGAATTTTACAAGAATGGGCTGGTTGTATTTTGTGTTGCAAGGAATGCAAACACAAGGGGGGGGGGATTGTAAAAGAGAAATTACAGAGCACAGTTTAAAAAAACTCCTTGGGGGATGGGGGGGTAAGAAAACCCCCCCCCCGGGGGAATTGGGCCCCCTGGCTATAGCCCCTTTAAAATTTTATTTAAAATCAATCCAATGTTGCGACAAACCCAAGAGTCCGACATATTCCAAAGGGAAAACCTATAAAATATAAAACATTCTTTTATCTCCCCCCCCCTGAAGGTCATGCCGGGGCAATATTTTGGGGTGCATAGAACGAGATAGCCCTTCACATATGATTCTGGAGTACCAACTTAAAATTGATTTCTTTAAAAAAGGGGGAAAAGGGGGCTCCCTTCAACAGAAAAATCACAAAAAAATGGGCATTATTTCTCAAAAACCACAGGCAATACTACGGGTCAAGGGTTGGACTATAGACTAAAACCCATAGAGGCAACATAAGCCCCTGTGCTATTTTGGAAAAAAATATAAACAGGTGCAATTAATTAGCAAAAGCCAAAACCCCACTCCTCCACTACTAAATTAAAAAATCGCACCAAAAAGGGTAAAATTTTCACACCAGTAGGGCAAAAAGCCACGTATAATACATCCTTTGTATTATAAAACCTTTAAATAAAAAAGGTAATTTTCAAATTTAATTATTTTTCTTTTTTCAATATTTCGACAAATACCTATACTTAAGTGTATTTTTTTTAATTTTAAAGCAACAGGGATTTTTTTTTTTTATATTGCAAGAAAATTTTTTGCTCCCTTTTTAAAAAGGACATAACTTTTTATTTTTCTGTCTACATAAACGCTTGTTTTTTGTGGGACAAGATGTACTTTTAAATGGTGCCATTGACCATACCATATAAGTACTGGGAAACCAAACTATTAATTTTTTTTTTTTGGGAAATTTTGGAAAAAAATGCAATTTGCCCAATTTTGAAAAGGTTTTTCACTTTTTTTTTTAAAAGGGCATGCCATTTTATTCTGCGGGGGTTTTAAAATTCGGGTGATTTTTTGGGCAAAAGTTTAGCTGTACAAAAATTTTTCGGAAAACATCAACTTTTATTAAAATTTTTTGGGGGTGTGAAATGACCAAAAAAACAAAACAAAACAAAACACAGTTTTGTCATTGATAATATATATTTTTTTTCTATTAATAAATTATGTTATAGTTTAATCAGACTTTTGGAGACCAATTGTACCACTATATACATGTGTATCTTTTATATATTATTATTTCATTTATTTTTTTGTAAATGGCAAAAAGGGGGGTGGTTTCTACTTTTATTATTATTTTTTTTTTATTTAAAACTTTTTGTTTTTTACTTGTACTTGTAGTTCATAGAGTTCTTGCTATTGTACTGTATATATTGTATGATGGAACAGGCACTGCATCATGGATTTTTTTATAAATACAAATCATTATGTGAGCAGAGCCTAAGTTGTAAATGGAATAGAAGAATCCTTCCTTTAGGCACTCATGGACATGAACCTCAAATGTCTCTTGAAAATCCAGGCTTAGATAATTTGTTAATTTTATGTATATTTGATTTCAGGTCAACTTAATTATTTTTTTTGTATTTTATAAATTATACAAACTGTAATCAGAAACTGTTATATATTTTATTACAAAATATGCCTCTTTCTCCACTTCTTGGACTCCTCTTCTTCTCCTCCTTTCCCCCCTGCATTTATTATTCTTGATTTTCTGATAGAATTTGTCTTAGAAAAGGCAGAAATGGAGAGGGATTATTAGTTGATTGAGGGATCAGCTTATGGCTTCTGTCCATAGAAGTCGTTGGAGAGGGAAGGGGGAAACATACTGAGATGCAGCTGCTGATAGTGTAATATCTCACTTCAATGTTCTATAATGTCCTCCATGCTGCTTTTGAGTAAATGTTAAAGAGATAATGGAACAGGATATCCTCTTCTTCATGTGTGCTGTGGATAGGAGATACCATAGTAGATACGTTCTACCTACTCTGGAGCTATATTAAAGGAAAGTGACAATAAGGGATGAAGCCTGTAGAGGAGGTAACTGGGGATATCATACATGAAGGATAGGAAGTCAGAAGTATTGTTATCACCCATGTATAATTTTATGACAGCCTATTCTGTAAAGCTACCTAAAGATAACAGTTACACTTAAAAGACTTATTTTAGATGTGACAGAGGTGGCTGTATTTTGATCTTTTAGTTTCTTTGAAGGTAGATTAAGGCCGTGTCTACATGGCAGACTATAAATTACTGTTTGGATTCTATTTAGAATCCAACCAGTATTTTGCAGTCGGTTTTCATTTTTTTAATTTAATTTTTGCATATCGGGCACTCCCCTGTCAGTACTAGAAATCCACTGTTTATAGAACATGTTTTTTGGTCAGATTTCAGAATTGAAATCCGACCTTAGAAAATCGGAGCTATGTAGACCACAGCTTGGTTTTTCAATTGCGGTCTATGGCGATAGTTTACAGTTAAATTTTTGTGGATTCTAAATACTGAATCCACTTTAAAATTTTATTTACCGGTATTATTATTATTATTATTATTATTATTATTATTATTAAAATCCATGGAGACATAGCCTAATATTGCCGGTTTTGCCTGATGTAACATTATAGCAATTTTTTTTATATGAAATGGGATGTAGTAAAAACCACACATATAAAACAGTATGGTTTTAACGATGAAAGATCAAGTGAAAATAATCTGATTGATTTATTTGACTGTCTCAGTAAGTCAGAAATATTATTTTACTAAATAAGAAGTAGATACTGGGAAAAGTGGTTGGAAAATTAACAGTAAGTGAATGAAAACCTTAGATAAACATGTATCTATTCTAAGATAAAAAATAAAATAATAAAAGGGCAGATAAGACCCTGTGGCCTTCTTCTAGCATCAGTGTTCTGTGTTTCTAGAATCACATAGAAAAGTAAGTTATTATCCAGTACACCAAACAATTGTTGATGTATAACATCAAGTGGAAGATCTCTTCATGAACCTCACCACCAGTCAAACACAGGTATAATGTGTCCCATAGTGTATCACCACTGTGGGGGACCGATCTAAGATCTGCCCCCCCACCATAGTGTAATAGCAGAGACAGTCAACTGTGCACCAATATTGTGACTACCTTTGCTGGGAAGTGAGATACGTAAACCACACCCATTTCATCAAAACAACACCACTCTTGTGATGGCTCTGGGGTTTCTAAAAGCTGTCTAAAACACATGATAAATGTAGCATGTACTTCAGAATTTTCCAACAATTGCCATAATGAATGTGCCACATTAAGTTTGTATCAAACATAGTTAGCTGTCACAGGCTTTTCTAAATTGTCACACTAAGCAAATTCACAGGGCTTAACTGTGGGACGAAAACCCCCGCAAACGCGGGGGGCCGGGGCACGGGGGGCCGGCACTTCGCCGCCCATAAAATCTTTTACACGGCGCAAAATATGCCTAAAAAAGTACCCCATTATCTCCCCCCTGGGCGAAATTCCCGAGCGGGGGAGGAATGTAACCAAAATTCTCTATAGACTGTGGATTACCGTAATGACGGGGACTTTTCACCCCTAATGGGGCCCACTCCGGCGCAAAATTTACGGACCGAAAACTCCGGTTTAACCGTTTGAACATGGCCTCGGGGGACATGTATGAAGGGGGGCTGTGCCAATTTCACATGAAAGAACCATAAACAAAAATAAAAAATTGTTGAGCCCTTTTCTATATATTATGAAACAGTCATACCCCTAAACTGGTGCAACTCCCAGGCACGACACTTTTGAATTGTCAAAATGCGGGTATTTTGCACCAATTCAGGGAATTAGACACTTTATGAAATGTGAAATGCCAAGAGTACCAAAACTGTCCCCCCACCCAAACCCCAATTTTAAAAGTGGTCTGACTGAGGCCAAAGTTGTCGTAGACAAACTATAATTTGATAGGGTCAAAAAATAAAATTTCTACAAATCCACAAAAGTAAAAAAACAAACTTATAATTTTTAAACATAAAAATTTAAATAAATAAAAATATTAAAATTTACTAATTTAAAATGAATCTAAAATTATATAATATCTCAAAAATCTAAAATTAATATTACATTTTGTAATATAAAATTAATATTTAATAATTTTTTAAAAAAGTTTAAAACCAAACAGCCCCCATAAAACCATTGTCACAGGTATTGTCGGATTATCATAGATTATCATTAATTTTTTAAACCCTATCACAGCAGAGTAAAATGAAATAACCCGAACCTTCTGAATATTAATTTGATAAAGATCATTTTCGATTTTTTGGTTATTAATAATTTTTTGATTAATTTTTTTTATTTTTTTTTAAATTATTTCATTTTACGTTTTTTTAATTTAAAATAATTACGGCCATACTTCAGGGAATTTGCTTACAAAACAACTTTAGGCCTCATGCCCAAAATAACCCGCGCTCCACTTGTAGCTCAAAATGTTGACCCACATGCATGTCCATACATACTTTTCATTCACACGCTCAAAAAAGGGTTTTTAAAAATGGGATATCTGCCCAATTTTAAAATGCACTCTAACGGGCCTTTAAAGGGTTTTTTTTTATCTTTTTGTTTGCAAGCCACTTCACAGCCCCTTCGCTCCCCCTTCGTTCAAGTGGGTAATTTTTACAGTCTAACATATCACCGCTATTTCCCCCTCAACTATAGAGTACCCTGGGGTGGAGGGCCCAAACAACAGGCAAAGGGTAAGGCTTTAAAGTGTTAACGTTTTTCATAAGAAAGACAAAAAAGTTTTTTTGCTGCCCGATAAACACACAGAAGTTTCTCCACCTCCGGAAATTTCCCCGTGAGGGGGTTGGGGAACCCAGGGGAAACTTGTGTACACAACAGGGGATAAAACTGCTTCGCTTTAAAGGAACAAAAACAAACACAGGTTTATTTTCTTTTCCACATTTTTAAAGGGAAACGGCATGGGATTATACATCACTTCTTCAGTAGCTGGCATGGAATTATACATTACACCTTTAGTAGAAAACATGGGATTATACATTACACCTTTAGAGAACAGGACGAGATTACATGAGATAATGTGGGCACCTATATCTTCAATGCTGGTTTGCAACACGTGGATCTCCTTATCCACTGTTCTAGTCCACCCCCCACATTCCACTTCACCAGCCACCAATATAGTCTGCCCCCTCACTAACCTATCTACTGCTGAATTTTCTAGATTGTCCTCCCTCCCTATTCCTAGTTTAAATACTACCGCACCCCTTCTAGAATTCGCTCCCCAGCAAAGTATACCCCATTTTATTATGTTTAAAAAACTTATCATAAAAGAATTGTTAATCAATGAGCTCCTGGATCTCATTTAGACCATACAGAGCGACGGTACTCAACCTATACATCCAGAACATCTCGTGTTCTGTGACTCTCTAGCAACGATTTCTGATGTCCTCTATTGGCTTTACAGGGAATGCAAATGGTTCCTCTGCATGATGTTCCATGAAATGCCTAGGTAGACTGTGCAGCATTTTCATGTGTCTGACATTAAAACAGTAATTATTCACCCGTTTAGACAACTTTGTAGTTGTTCTACCAACGTACTGCACCCCACATCTACAAGTAAAGTAAACAACATGTGTGGTTACGAAGGTCAAGTGTGTTTTTATTTTAATAGATGCCCCTGTAGAATGTGAACTAAAAATATTTCCTAGTGCAAGGAGGTTGTAAGATTTGCAAGTATCATGTTTGTAGGGGGACGCTCCATTTTTCTCATTGGTTCCTTTAGAATTCTCTGTGGTCTGGATTTTATGCTGTTTTAATTTTGATGGTGCTACTATATTTTTAAGTGTCCTTGACCTACAATGAATAATTTGGGGTCTGGAAGGAAGTAATGGTTTGAGCGCAGGATCTGATTGTAAAATATTCCAGTGCTTGGACAAAAGAGATTGGACATTCCTATTCTGCGAACTGTAAGTAGTGATAAAACTTAACTTACGATTTTCTAATTTTTTATTATCAATTGCATTTTTTCTTTGTTCATTTGGGTTTAAAGGGGTTTTGCCAGGACGTGATTTACTTACCTCCTTATCAGCACAGAGTATAATATAAACAAATCATGCTGAGTCATGAAGGCTGCAGGAGAGAGAGGGAAGGGGGGAGCAGAGAGTGAGGAATCAGGGAGCGTCTCAAAACTTAACTCAAATAACAACATTACAACAGTGGATTCTCTACACAGCAAGACACAGGCTCATACACTGCACTTTCTCTCCCCAGCCCCTTGAAGCTCATTCATTTCCCTGTCATCAGATAAGAAGTGTTTTTACGCAAGCAGGCCTGTCAGCTCCTCTGGTTGTGTCTAATGCAAGCTTTCAGGTAACTGGGGGGATTGAAAATGCTTCTTCAATTTTTCCCTTTTTGAATCAAAAATTTTTAAAAAGTGTTAATACCCTTTTGGGGACCCCACATCAACATTCATTTGGAAAACCCCCCCTTTTAATAATCCTTGGGAAATCTAGAAGCTTTATCTTTTCTTGGGCACAAATTTTGTTGGGATAGCCTTTTTACTGAATTCTCATCAAATACTCGTTTGGGCTATGAAATTAGTATTGTGTACAATTTTTCTGCAAACTTTGAAAGGGCCAAATGAAATGTTGGGGATCACTTCTGTGTGTTAGACTAACTGCAAATAATTTTGAATCCACTTTTTTAAATTTGTTTAAGTAAACTATTGTTTTAATATCAGGAAAGAAAAAAAAAATCTCTTTACTGTCATTGTGAAAGGATACACCAAAAATTTTTTTTTGGTAGGATCAAGAAATTAATTTTGCTCTCTTTTTGAACCACCCCAGAGAATAAAAATCGTTATATACCCCCAAAAATAACTGTTTTTGGGGAGGAACAGGGTTTGAGTTAAATCATGTTAGTACCCAAAAATAAGGGGAGGAAAGAGGGGTATTAAAGGTCCCTTTAAAACCTAGGGTGACAAATTTTAATATGGAAACCCATCATAGGCATCGGTTTAATGCTTACCTTGGGAAGAGATGCCCTTCTCTTCCTCCTCTCCTCCACCTGAGCTTAGTGACAGCTATCTGACACACATAAGGGCATGTTTCCACACCGTTTTTCAATTCAAAAAAAAGGGTTTAAAAGGCTGCAAAAACTATCCAAAGAGGAGCCCCCAAAATTGCGTGTGTTGGATAGTATTGTGCACAAAACGAACCCATATTTTAAAAAACTCTCTGTGTAAAACGATTGAAACCCCCCAACCCAAATCCCAATGACCCATAACTGCCCAAAACCCCCCACACTCTAAAGCTTCTCCTTCAACCCTTCCCCTTTCCTTTACACGTCGCCCCTTTACCCCCTAATATTCTCTCACCCCCAGTATCACGGCCCTTTCCCCGGACTCCTTTACTCACCGATAGAACATTCAACGTCTCTCATTCTGCACCTCTCCTCCTCTCGCCCCCTGTCTGTTTGGGGTCCTCAGGGGCTCCGGGCCCCCCCTCTTCTCTATTAAAACCTCGCCTGGGTCAACTCATACTCACATGGCTTTCAATACCCCTTATGCTGATGACACCCTATTTCAACTCTGCCCGATATCACCTCTCTACTCTCCCCATCCCGACGTCTTTCTTCCCCTATCCCCTTCTTCTCCCCCCCATCTCCAAAAAAACTTGGAACCATTTAATTCATCTTCTTTTCCCCCTCCACTCTTCCCTACACCCATTTCTATACTGTCAGGCTACCTACTCACCAGAACCACAGTCTGCTGCCTTGGATAACCTTTGACTCCAACTCCTTTAAAAACCCAATATCTAAACCCCCCTAACCCTGCCCGCCGCCCCCACCTGAAAAATATCTCTCAATCCGTCTTCCTTAAATCTAAAAACCCAAAAAAGCTTTCCCTGTCCTTTTCATTTCCGCCTAGATACTCCAACATTTTTCTCTGTGGCCCCCATTAGCCCCCTCGCTCCCTCCAAACCATCCTTTAAATCTGCTGCCTTGATTCAAACCCCCTCCCCTCGCTACACCCCTGCCTCCCCCTCCCCCTA
>JAODAL010055853.1:0-23674 GCA_025379985.1 Phyllomedusa bahiana
TTAAATTTAAAAATTATCTTTTAAAATTAATTTTCCCACCAAAAAAAAAATTTTTTTAAAAATCAAAAACCCCCCCAATTTAAATACATTAAATTAATTTAATAAAAAATAATTTTTTAATTTTAAAAAAAATTTTTAAAAAATAAAAATTAATAAAAAAATTTAAAACATTAAAAAAAATTCTTATAAATTTTTTTAAAATTAATTAAAAAAAAATTAAAAAAAACAAAAATAAATTTTTATTTTTATAAAACAATTAATTTTTTAAAAACCCAAAATTCATTTTAAAATTCCAACCTTTTAAAATTTTTTTCTAATTTTAAATTTTTTTTAAATTTTTAAATTTTTAATTATTTCCTTTTAAAAAAAAAATTTTTAAATAAAAAAAAATTAAAAATTAAATTAATAATTTTTTAAAATTAAAATTTTAAATAAAAATTTAATTTAAAATAATTTTTTTAAAAATATTTTTAAAACAACAAAAAAATTAATCTTTTAAAATTTTACAAAACTTTTTTTTAAAATTTTTCTATTAATTTTAAAAAAAAATAAAAAAAATTTTCCCAAAAAAAAATTTCCAAAAATTTTAATTTTAAAATTTTTATAGGGTAAAAAACCCCAAAATTTTAAAATTCTTAAATAACAAAATTCATTTAAAATTTTTCCTTTTTTAAATTTTTTTTCCAAAAAAAATTTTTTAATATTTTTTTTTTTATTTTTTATATTTTTAATTTTTTTACCCCCTTTATAAAAATTAAAGAAACCCCAATATTTAATTATTATAAAAACCCACTTTAATTTATTTTATAAAAAAATATTAAAAAAAAACCCCCCATATAAACTAAATTAAATTTAAAACATTAAACCCAATTTTTTATAAAAAAAAAATAATTTTTTTAAATATAAACTGTTAAAAAAAAAATATAAAATTATCTTTTATAATATTTTTATAACTCAAATAAACAAAAAAAATTTTATTAAAATAATTTTTAAAAATTTAAATTTTCTTCTTTTTAATAAAGGGGGTCAAAAAAAAATATTTTTTTATTTTTAAATTTTTTAAAATTTTTATAAAACTAAAACTATAAAAAACCCCAATTTAAATTTAAAAAACCAAAATAATAAAAAAAAAATTATTAAAAATTTTAAAAAAAAAATTAAATTAATATAAAATTTAAAATAAAAAATTAATTTAAACAATAATTAAAATAAATTTAAAAAATACCAAAATAAATAAAAATTTTAATTTATTATCTAAAAAAAAAAAAAAATAATTTTTTTTTAACTTTTAAAAAACAAAACAAAAATAAAAATTAATATTAAAATTAATTTATTTTAAACAAAAATAAAATTTAAAAAATTCCCTTTTTCAAATTTTTTATCATTAACATTATTAAAAATTTTAAAATTTTTTTTAAAAAACCCTTTTCCCAAAATTATTTTTAAAATTTTTAAAAAATTTTTACTAAATTTTTCCCCCAAACAAATTTTTTTATTTTTTAAAAAAAAAAAAAAATTTAAAAATTAAATTTTTTTTAAAAAAAAAAAAATATCTTAAAAAATAAACTTCAAAAAATAAATTATTTAAAAATTATAAAAAAAAAATTTCCCAATTTTTAAAAAAATTTTTTAAATTTTTAAAAATTTAAAAATTTTAAAAATTTTTCTCCCAAAAATATTTTTTTTTTTATTTTTTAAAAAATTTTTATTTTTTTATTTTAATTTTTTCTTAATAAAAATTTAACTAAATTTTAAAACAAATTTAAAAAAAATTTTAGGAAATAAAAATTAAAAAATTTTTAATTTTAATTTTTAAAAATTCAAAAAAAAATAAACCTAAATTTTTTTTAAATAAATATACTTTTCCTTTTATTTTTTATTTATTAAATTTTTAAAACTTTAAAAAAATATATTTAAAAACAAAAAAAAATTTTTATTAAATTTCCCCCAAATTAAAACCCCCTAAAAATATAAAAAAAATTTAAATAACTATTTTTTAAATTTAAATAAAAAAAAAATTTAAAATTTAAAATAACTACAAAATATATTTTTTAATTTTTTTAAAAAACCCCCTAAATAAAAAAAAGGGGGAAATTAAAAAAATATTTATCTAAAAAATTAAAATAAATATTTTTAAACCCTTAAAAATTTTAAAAAATTTTTAAAAAAAATTTTTTTTTAAACTTTTAAAAAATTTAATTTTTAAAAAATAAATTTAAAAAAAAATTTTTAAATATCTTTTATTAAAATTTTTTAAAAAATTAAATAAATTAAACAAAATTTTATATTTTATTTTTAAAAAATTTTATTATTTTCCCCCCCCAACAAAAATTTTAAAAATGGTATTTAAAATTAATTAACCCCAAAATTTCTTTAAAAAAAAAAATTTTTAAATAAATTTAAAATTTTTTAAAAAAATCCCCAAATTTTAAAAAAAAATTTTTTAAAAATTTTTTAAAATTTTTAAAAAATTTTTTATTTTTAAATTTTATTTTAAAAAAAAATACTAAAATTTTTTTAAAATATAATTTTTAAATAAAAAACCAAAAAAAATAAAAAATTAATAAAACCTTTTTTTTTTAAAAATAAAAAAATTTTAAAAAATAAAATTTAAAAAGAATTCTTTTTCAAAAAATTTTTAACTTTAATTCAATTAAAAAAAAAATTTTTTTAAAAAAAAAACTTTTTTTTTATAATTTTAAAAATTTTTTTAAAAAATTTTTAATAATCAAAATTAAAATTTTAAATTAAATTTTATTTTTTAAAAAATTTTTTTTTTAAAAAATAAATTTAACCATATAAATTTTAAAAAAAATTTTTTTTAAAATTAAAAATTTTTAAAAATTTAATAAATTTTTTTCTTATTAAAAAAAATAATTTTTTATCCAATTAAAAAATTTTTTTAAAAAAAAAAAAAATTTTAAATTTTTAAAAATTATTAATTTTTTTAAAAAATCAATTAAAAAAAAATAAAAAAAATAAATTCCCAAATTATAAAACTTTATTATTAAAAAATTTAAAATTATAAAAAAATAAATTTAAAAATTTAATTTTACTTTTAATTAAAATTAAAAAAATTTTTTATTTTTTTTTTAAATTTTCCTTAATATCAATTTAAAAAATTTTTTTTAAAAAAATTTTAAAACCCCCTTAAAAATTTTTAAATAAAATTAAAATTTTTTTTATTTTTCTTACTTTTAATTAAATTTAAAAAAAATTTTTTAAATATTTTCCCAAAAATTAAAAATTTTATAAATTTACCTATTTTTTTTCAATTTAAATTTTTATTCCATTCCTTAATATTTTTTTTTAAAATTAATTTTCCCTTTTAAACTAAAAACATTTTTCTAATTTTAAAATTTTTTTTATTTTATAATTTTTTTAAAAATTTACCTAATAAAAAATTTTAAAAAAACATAAAAAAACAAAAAAAAAGGGGGTTTAAATATTATTTTTTTTTAATTATTTAAATAATTTTAATTCCTTTAAATAATTTTTTAATTTAAAATTTTTCCAAAAAAAAATTTAAAAAAACAAAATATAAAAAAATTAAAATTAATAAAAAAAATTTTAAAGTTTTTTTTATTTTTAATATTTTTATAAAAAAAAAATTTTTAATAATTTTAAAATATTTTTTTTTTAATATTTTAATTTTAAAAAATTTCCCAAGGGGGATTATAAAAATTAATTTTTCAAATTTTAAAAAAAAATTTAAAACCCCCTTTTTTTTTATAAAATTTAAATAAAATTCAAATCTCTGGGACTTCCCTTACAAATACAAATTTTTTTAAAAAATTTAAAAAACCCCTTCCCTTATATTAAAATTTTTATATTATCTTTTTAAATAAAAAAAAAAAAATTTTAAATTAAAAATTTTTATATATTCCCTTTTAAAAATTTACTTTTTTTTCCCCTTATTTTATTTTTAAAAAAAATTTTTAATAAAATTTTTTTAAAAAATTTATTAAATAAAAAAATTTTTAAAAACAATAAAAAATAAATTTTTAAATATTTTTTTATTTAATTTAAAAAATAAAAAAATTTTTTTCAAATAAAAAAAATTATTTTTAAAAATTTTTAAAATTTTTTAAAAAAAAAAAAAATTAAAAAAAAAATTTTTTATTAATTTTTAATTTAATTTATTTAAAAAAAAAAAAAAAATTTTTAAAAATTAAAAAATTATTTTTAATTTAATTTTAAATTTTTTAAATATTTTTTATAAAAAATTTTATTTTTTTTTTGGGGGAAAATTTAAATAAAATTAATTTTATTAAATTTTTTTTAATTAAATATTTTTTATTTTAAAATATATAAAAAATTAAATAATTTTAAATTAAAAAAAAAAAAAATAAAATAAAAAAAAAAATTTTTTAATATTAAAATTTAAAAATTAATAATATATTTTTTTTAAAAAAATAAAAAAATAAAAAAAAATAAAAATAAAATTAAAAAAATAAAAAATAAAATTAATTTAATTTCAAAAAAAATAAAATTTTTTTAAAATAAAATAATTATAAAAAATTAAAAAAAAATTGAAAATATTTAATATAAAAGATTTAAAAATTTTTAAATTTAAAATTTTTAATTTTAATTATAATTTTAGTTTTTATATAATAAATTTCCCTTTATGAAAAAAATTAAAATTAAAATTTTTAAAAAAACCCAAAAATTCCCAAAATTTATATAAACAAAAAAACCAAAATAAACCCTAATTTTTTATAAAATTTTTTTTTTTTAATAAAAAAATTTTTTTTATTAAAAAAAATTTTTTTTTTTAAAATTAAAAATTTTTTTTTAAAAATTAAATTTTAAAAATAAATTTTTAATTTATTAAAAAATTATAAAAAAAATTAAAAAATTTTTTAATTAAAATTTAAATTTTAAATTTTATAAAAAAATTTTTTTAAATAAAAATTAAAATTATAAAAACCCCAAAAAAAATTTTTTAAAAAACAAATTTAAAAATTTTAATTAAAACAAATTTTTTTTTAAATTTAAATTTTTAAAAAAAAATAAAAATAAAAAATTTAATTTATTTTTTAAAAATTTAAAATAATTTAAAAAATTTTTTATGCAATATTTAAACCTAGAAAAAAATAAAAAAAATTTTTAAATTTTTTCTTTAAATAAAAAAAAAAAAAAAATTTAAAAAATTTTTTTTAAAAAATTTTTTAAAAAATTTATTAAAATAAAAATTTAAATATTTATTTAAAATTTATTTTTTTTTTAAATAATTATTAAAAAAAATTTTTTATATATTATTTATTTATAAAAACCCCAAAAATCAATTTTAAAATCCTTATTTTAAAAATAAAAAATAAAAAAATTTTTTTATAAATTTTTAAATGGGGTCTTTAAAAAATAACAATTCCCAAAAAGGGTTTTTAAGGGCCCCAAATTTTCAGTTAAAGGATTTTTAATTGGGGCTTTCGCTCCTCTTCTCCTCCCTTTATATCAGCCCGCGTTTCCCCCCCTTCCCCCGAGGGGGCTCCAAGGTTAACCGGGGGGGTGGTTGCTGCAGGTCTGGTCGCTCCCCAAAGTCCCAAGCGGGAAAAAGGAAGGGGCGTCAGGTGGGGGCTAAAGGGTGTTTCAATGAGGGGGGGTTTAAGTTTAAAAACCCCGACATCAAATTTTCCCATCCGCAAACAACAAACCCCGAAAAAAAAAACCGGGACGAAGGAGTTACATAATAAAAATTTTCACAATACAAAAGCGGGGGAGGGTATAAAATTACATGTCCCTGATTTTTCTATTATTATAGTAAAACCCCAAAAGATAAAACTGTTTATAGTAACAATTCACTTGTCAGCCTCACCTTGCTTCCTCAATCTGTGTAGGGAGGAGGGACAGGACACACGGGTTATCCACACAAACAGAAGCCCGAGCCCTCCCCCTCCCCTTCCTCAGAAGATACTGTTGGGGGGGGCTCTTGTCGCCTGTTTCAGAAAAAGATGAGTCTCCGGACTTGCAGCCCGTGAATAAAAATCAAAAAGGGCCCCGTAAAAGGGGATAATCAAATCAGTAAGCATTTGTAATGAATAGTGTTGAGGTTTTTTTTCGACAAAATTGAAATCGGCAAGGTTTTTATGGTGTCGAATTTCCAGATATGCGATTTAAGGTTAAAATTTGCATCATCTATTAAATTTCGCCTTTTTTTGGCGCTTCCCGTAATTTTGGCGGCCAGCAAATCTTACAGAATAGGCAGGGTGAGATGTGTGTGCGACGTCATGACTGGGGTGTGTTGGTTGGATTTTGGGTGAAAAATCATGATCGTTTTACATGACAGCATTTCCCGTTTTCAGCCCCCAGTGTTCTCAGCTTCATAGGGATAGGACCTGCGCTTGCCCCGTGCAACGCTCAGCGAAATTAGTCTATTTTGCAAGAGAAAACCTCTATATTAGTGTGATCCCTTTCCAATTTAGTTAGATTAAGGTTTGAAAGATTTTATTTTTAGTGAGAATTTTAAAGAGCTTACCGCGTAAAAATTTTAGGCGTCGGAGCGGGGGGGGCCCCCGCGGGCGAACACAGACAACCATTTAAAGAAACTGGTAAAGTTCACCAAGACTTAGTGTAGACTTGTTGGGAAATCTTTTTTTTTAACGTTTGCTATTGAAATATTTCCGGATATTGGGCATGAATTTTATTGGATACACATCATTTTAGAAAAATGCAGGGGCCTTTGTTAGCTGCAAAACCCATTTTATTATCAGTAACATTTCGTAGGTGTTCATTTTAAAATTTTTACCCATTAAAACCCCTGTGATGTTGATATTCCAACTTGCGTTAAATTAAAACCCGCAATCTTTTAGTCGCAAGGTTGTTTGTTTCCAAAAATACCGTGACGTACGAAAACATCACAGTTACGTGTTTTTTGACTTTTGCCACCCCGCATTGTTCATTTGGGGAGCATTTAAAATTAAAACTTAAAAAAGAATTTTTTTATTCACCACAGGGGAATTTAAAGGTGAAAAAATCCGTTTATTTTTTCAAAACATAAATTACGTTTTTTTGACTTTTGCACACCCCCATTGTTCATTGACCCAGCATTACGTAAATCTTTAAAACAGAATTTTATTTCACCACAGGTGAAATTGAAAGGTCAAAAAAAAATGTTTATTTACCAAAACTAACATTATTTTTTTTTTTGCTTTTGGCACCCGCATTGTTCTTGACCAAATCTACTAAATTTAAAACAGCAATTTATATTCACCACAGGTGAAATTTAAAGGGGCAAAAAAAAAGGTTTTTATACCAAAAAATAAAAAGTTCTTTATTTGACTTTTGCGCAACAGCATTGTCATTGAGAGCATCTACGTAATTTAAAAAAAAGCAATTTATATTCAACAGGTAATGAAAGGGGGCAAAAATATCGTTTATTATACCAAAACATAAACAGTTCTGTTTTTACTTTTGCACACAAGCATTGTTCTTGCGCGCACTACTAAATTTAAAAACAATTTATATTACCAAGGGGATTAAAGGTGCAAAAAAAACCGTTTATTATACCAAAACAAACAAACTGTTTTTTGGACTTTTGCCCCGTCAGATTTGTTTATGACACCCTTTCAGTTTTAAAATTTTAATCCCCCCAATTTTGTTTTGATTAAGGGTTTGAATAGCTGTGATTTTCCCCTTTTTAAAAAAGATTTTTCCCAAAAATATTCCATCCTTTTCAAAATTTTTTATTTCTGAACATGGGCGAAAAAGCGGGGGAAGCGAATAGAGGGGGGTAGCACAGGAGGTAGAGGTACGAGGAAGGTGTTTCCAGTGTGGGGAAACAGTGCCAGCGGGGTGTCGTTGCAGGACCGCAGGCCTGTCATCGCTGGTCAGGGCCTGTGAAACTAAGTAACGAAATTGTCGCCAATTGTCCTTCTTTGGTTAATGCAACCTGCATTAGCAGTCTTACCTCCTCGTCCTCCGGAGTCCGGTCAAAATGTCGTCATCAGCATATCAGCATCCGTCCAACATAACAGCCCCCAAGCAAACCCGTGAAACCCCCCATGTGGATAATCCTTGTCTGAAGACTCTTTATGACAAAATCGGTTGGGGGCAGAAGGCATGTTTTAAAAGATCAAGAGGATGATTTTTGTCTGCTCTCCGCCAGTTTCTGATGCCATCAAGGAGGTAAGGAAGCCCGGTCAAACGGGAAAAATCGGGGGGTCGGCAAAGCCTTTCGTGCCCTTGCTTTAGCCCCCAGTTCTGGATGAAAAGTGGACGACCCCAAATCCTGTGTTTATGATGATGATGATGACGACATTCGGATCCATCCCCGGTCTTTTCCGCAGAATTTCTTGCGAGGCTTCATAGTGGCGAGGAGGAAGACGATGGGGGGTGTCCCCAAAACGGGGGCCCGCCAAAAAAGGGGAGGGCGGTGCAGAAGTCCGCTGTTTGATTCGCCAGCCCGGCAGCCAAAAACCCCCCCCCCTCGCTTTTTCGCCCTCAAATCCGGCCTCTCAAGCTGGGGTTCTTTGAGCAAAACTTGATTCCCCGCGTGTATATGGCCTTTGCCGTAAAGATAATAGAGGGAAGAACCTTTAAGGGGTTAACCACCACCCAAAATGTTAGTCACATGCAGCGAATGCATGATTGAAATGGAGGGAAACTTGGGCCAAAAAAGGAGACCCAGCCCGGGCCCCAACCCTGTCACCCCCTCGTCTCCGCCCCTCCTCCTCCCCCCCACCAAGGTTCCCACTGCCCATGTCTCTCAGATCATGACAGGGGTCAGCCCCGTTCAGCTCCACCGTCCCCGATTTCCACCACAACCCGAACCCATCCTACCCCCTTTTCCTTGCCTTGCGACCTGCACGCCGTAATGGGCCTCTAGCAGCCAGCCTTCTGTCTTCCAGGTTTTTGGGGCAGAAGAAAACACTTTAAAACCCAAAACCCTCCCCAAAACCAAAAGCCTGAATGTGGCATTGCCGGCTTTTGGCCTTGGAAAAGTTGCCTTTCGTCTGGGGGGCACAGATGGGGTTCCGCCCCATAAGGCCCCCGCCTTCCAAACCAGATCCCAGCAGGCATTTCTTTGCCAAAAAACCGTCCCCGCCCCCGGCACCCCGGTTTTATCTAAATTTCAAACGCGTTGTTGCATCGGGTCCGGAAAAGTCCATCTACCAAGACACATGGGGCTTTAAGCACGGCCAAAGGGCCCCTTTTTTCTCTATGACATCAAGGGTGAGCTGGGTGGATGTCTCGGGGGTGACGGTGGCCCCGGCTCCGGGGATGCTCTTCAAAAGCGGATGGTGCAGGGCTCTTTCCCCAAGGTCCCCTGGTGGCATCCGTGCCCAAGACCCAGGCCTGTTAAAAATTTCTTTCCCTTGGGACCCTCCCACACATTCAGGGGGCTGTGGACGGCTTTTAAACAACGGGGACCAGCGTTGGTGGGTGACAAGAACCGTGCCAGGCAAGGTGGGGGAAACGGGCGGAAAAATGTGGGCCCCTTTAAGATCGGTAGGTGGGCACACCCTTTCCCGGACATGTCATGAACCTTGCGTCCAGAAATTTTAAGGCTTAAGGTCGGCTGCCTGGAAGAAGGTCGAGGGGAGTTCGCACTTCCCCGTTTGATGCTTGCCCCTGGGGTGCGTTGCAGCGTCAGCTGGCCTCCCCCCCAACCGTTTTATTTTTGACGTGGCAACACGCTGGAATTCCAAACCCTCACATGCCAGCGATTGGGCAGCAGGCAAAGCCATTACGAGTAAGAGTGCACATGGCCCGACAAGAGCGGGACGGACCTCGGGGGGTTGAACCCCCCGAGGGGAGCAGGTAAAAGTCTGAACCAAACCTTCCAGTTTTGAAGAAGCCCAAAAAGGTCATGCGGACAATGCCCTTGTACATGGCATTTGGTTCTTTGTTCTGGAACGATCGTTGGACCCTCTGAAACAACCGGGCCCGCCCGCGACGGAGGGGGAACGGCCAGATGCGGAAAAGGGCCTTTCTCTCCCTAAAACCCCAAGGCCCGACAGTTTTACAAAATTTATCGGTTTCATTAGGCAGTGGTTCGGGGGCCCCAAATAGTGAAAAAGGGGCATCAGCTCTCAGGGTGCAATTCAGGCAAGTAGGGCTGTGTTGAAGCTGTGCCGGGGGCACGGAGGAGGGAGGAAAAAGGGATTCCCTGACATGTGTTACCGACGTCCCCCTTGGAAGAGGTTGGCGCGAATTTGAGGGGAGGAGGAAGATGAGGGGATCAGTTTGTATTGCCCTCGACCCCGAGGTTGGGAAATCAAAGGGTCCTCCTCCATGAGTCTTGGATTTCCATTTTTTCCCAAATGATCTGCATTAAGCCCCTCAAAATGAACAAAGTTATGGGGGCCACCCTCTGGATCCCCGGTACAAAAAAAAATCAGACTTTTTCCCTTCACCCCCCCCAAATAAGAGTAAAAACAGGAAATGGAGACCCCTTTTGATTGATCAATGGGAAACATCTGTTGCGTTGCTTCACATTCCCCCAAAGTCAGGTGGAAACATCAGGATGACGCAGTAATGCCAATAGGGTTTGCGGCAGTAGAGGCAAGGTGGCAGAAGGCCCAATGGGTGACCTTGGAATTTTGTTTACCCTCACCAACGCATGCAAGAGGGACACTCCATACACGAGTCAGCTTAAGTCAGGGGGCCGACTATCTGCGTTAAAAACCGATTTTTTGCTGTGTCCGGCCCCCAATAGCTTCTGGGTATCCAAATGGACGAATGGGCCCCAGTGGCTCATCACGCCCTGAGGTGTTTGTTGCCCACAGCCACGTATATTTTGAGGGATTTACACAGTGGAGGAGTCATTACAGACAAACGCATCCGGGTTTCCCAGAAAGTGGATCGTTTGCCCTTTTATCAAGAGAAAAGGCATGGATTTGAGAGTTGTGGCCCAATTGCCAGTCACCCATTTTTGCCCGGATTACTTCCCTTTTTAAAAAAGAAATGGTCCTTTGAAAACTTTTTTTTAAAATGTAAATTTTTTACGCAAATTTTTATTTTTTTTTCCAACAGTTCATTTTGCTGGTTTTTTCTGTGAGGGAAGTAAAAGGACAGCAAGGTTTTTTGCAAAACCGTTTCCCTTTCTCACTTTTTTTAAGAAGTTTTCGATTGTCAATGTTTTTGGGGTTTTTGCTGTGAGATACAGTATAATTGGTCCTTTTGGCAGAAATTTTGGCCTAAGTGGATTTTTTCCCCCACAATTTTTTTAACAGTGGCGAGAAGTATTTTTTAAAATTGTTTGGGGAAGTGCTTTGAAAACAGCAATACTACGGTCCCATTATAAAAAAAAAGGTTTTTTTAACAGACATTTTCTTCACAAATTTTCCAAAGTGGGTTAAGGGTATGCTTTTAATTTTTGGGGGGATTTTCTGTGAATGCAGAAAACTCGGTTTTCCCATTCTAAAAAGTTGTTTTAACAGCATTTGTTCTTTTACAATTTTCCAAAAATGGGTCAAGGAAAGCTTTGAATTTTTGGGGGCATTTTTTGGACATGCGCTATACTACAGATTATTCTAAAAAATGTTGTTTCTAACAGACATTTTTTTTCACAATTGCGAGTGGGTCAAGGGTGATGGGGGCTGTCAGAAACAGGATGGTAGGACACTGTTAAAGGACAATATTGCAAAATGACTTTTTTTGCAAGATTTTAACATAGCTATCAATCCTGTATTGAACAACCCCTTTAATACAATGAAAAAAAAAAAAAAAAAAGACTGGTGGGTTCCATCCTTTTTTTAAAAAAGGTTTTCTAGAATTAAAGTACTAAAAAAATTGCATGACAAAAAAAGTGTTAAAAAAAATTCCTCAATTTTCAAAGGAGGTACAGGAAAAATTGACCAGATTAGGATTCAGAGGCATGGAGTAGGAGCACGGGAAAAGAAAAAAAGTAAGAGCCATTTCCCCCAGCAGTTTGGGAAAAAGGGAAAAAAAATGCCCCAATAAAGGGCACTGGGGGTAAAGGGGTTAACCACCTATTTTCCAATGAAGCTAAATGGTCCCCCCTCTAGGGGGGAAAGCCTACCCGGTATTTACGTGTACTGAGGAAGGCTGGAGTTCTCCCTTCCTTTTGCCCTGCTTCAGCACGACAGTTTTTGTTGCTGCGTCATCAGGCATTTTTAACCCGGTGTTTTAAGATGACGGGGCCCGCCTGGGCTCTCACCGACCCCTGTAACCGGTCCCGGGTCATGTGTGGCCCCGGAAGGTTTGTCTTTTTCCAATGAAACTAAAAGGTGGTGAAAAACTCCTTTTTCCGGCACTTTTTTAAAGTGGGGGGGCATGCAGTTTGGGTCATGCTGGCCCCGGAAGGTTAGTAATGTCAGGAAAATAAAAAGGTGGTTGAAAGACTCCTTTTTCCCGGGACTTTTTTAAATGTGGGGGGGCAGGGTTTTGGGTCAGTGTGGCCAGGACAGGGTATCAATGTCCCTTCAAGTAGATGAGGTTAAATCATAAGCCCCTTTTGGCACTTTTCATTTGTGGGGGATGCAGTTTAAGGGGCAGGCTGTGGGACAAGACAGGGAAAATGAATGGTCTTTATTTTTTTCTGTGACTTTTAAACCTAAGTGTGTTGTAAGATGTAGCACTATCTTTTTATGTTTTGGGATGTTAATTTCAGCTTCCCAGCCCTTTTTGGGTGTAATAATGAGGGGTTGTTGTTCCCAAATTTTAAATGGCATGCTCTAAACGAAGCTCAATTCGAAAAACCTTATCGAAGCGCCGACTATCGACTATCATCGATCCGATTGCCAACGCAAGCTCAACATAGAATAACATAATTTAAACTGCCTTGTTTTTTTAAAAATCTTTTAATTAAAAAAACCCCAAAATTGTAGCGAGAAAACCTTTTAAAAACCTATACTTTGAAAAAGGGCAAATGGTTTTAAAAAAAGAATTTTTTTCTATAAATTCTGTGAAATGGGGTAGTGGAAAAAAACCTTTACAGCAAATTTAAATGGTTTAATGCCTATATTTTTCAAGGGCAAAAAGGTTTTAAACAGAACTTTTTTTATGAATATGGTGAAATGGGGGCTTAGGAAGATCCCTCACAGCAAATCAAGTGGTATTAAATCCCATCTTTCAAAGGGCAAATAGGATTGTGGACATAATTTTTTTTATGCAATATGGTGAAAAGGGGGGTATGGGGAAAAAACCCCACAGCAAAACAAGTGGGATTAAATGCCTAATTTTGCAACGGGCAAATAGGATTTTAAACGAATTTTTTCGATGCAATCGATGAAATGGGGTCGTTTAAGAACCCCCCCCAAGTCAAGTGGTTTTAATTCCTATACTTTGCAATGGGGAAATAAAATTATAAACGAAATTTTTCTTTGAAAATCTATAAAAAAAAACTTGTTTCTGCCTTGGCAAAACCCGAGACACAGGCAGCTGTGTTCACTACAAGAGTAAGTGGAATGGCGAATAACGGAAATACAGTGAATACATTAAGACGGTTTGTGATTTTAGCAGCCCAATGGATCCCCCACAACTCTGGTGACGTTTTTATCCCCCTCTGTGCTCTGCATGATTGGCGGGCCCACAAAACGAAGGAAGAGTTAAAAAAGGGGCTGACCGCCGTTCCAAACCCAAATTTTTATGAACTTGGGCAAAATTAGGTTCACCGGGTTCGGGGAAAAACTAAAGTTGTTCCCAACTAAAACCTTTTTTAATGGTTCAGCTCAACACTATTTATGACACATTAACTTTACTCAGCAGGTTAATATGATTACAGTAATACCCAATTGATATTTTTAATTATATATTTTACTGCTTTCACACAATAAAAACACTTTTTTTAAACTTTCTGTGCACGGAGCTATGTAGGGGCTTCTTTTTTTTTAGTTAGCTTTTTTATTGGTACCATTTTGGGTGGGACAAGACTTTTTGATCACCTTCAAATCCATTTTTTGGGAGGCAGGGTGAAGAAAATATTACAATATTAGTAGTATTTTTTTATTTTCATTTTTAACAATGCTATCCATGCAGTAAAATGTTAATTTTACTCCATGGATCGGTACGATTGTGGTGATGCCTTTGGAGACAGGCAGGAAGGTCAGGGCAGGTGGCGAAGGTTCGTGGTCAATGGACGAAGGCAAGCGGTTTGGTACACGGAAAATACGTACAAGGCATCTGGGAATGCTTTCTCTAAAGACAACATGCACTTTAGATACGGCAGGGAAGTGACGAGGGACGTGGTAATATATAGGGTCAGCGACCGGCAATTAGCCAGTTACCGGCATGCTGGCCCTTTAAATCTCAGAGAGTGAGCGTGCGTACGCCCTAAGGATCGGGGACGCGTGCACCGGCCAGCAGAGGAAGACGGCAGGACAGGAGTGCGGCTAGGTGAGTACCCACCAGCATAACGAGTGCACCCGCAGCCTGACACGCAGCCTCTGGCGCAACCCGTCCCCGGCATTGTGCTGTGATCATGGGATCTTGGTAAGGTGAGTACTTTTTAAAAATTTATAATTAGCTACTACCTGGCTACAGGGGCATCACCTGGCTACAAGTGTATCTACTGGGTACAGGGGCATCACCTGGCTACAGGGGCACCTACTGGCTACAGGGGCATCACCTGGCTACAGGGGCATCTACTGGCTACAGGGTCATCTACTGGTTACAGGGGCATCTACTGGCTACAGGGGCATCTACTGGCTACAGGGGCATCATCTAGATACAGGGACATCATCTGGCTACAGGGGTGCATATTACCTTGCTACAGGTGCATCTACTGGGTACAGGGGAATCTCTTGGCTACAGGGGCATCTACTGGCTATAGGGGCATCACCTGGCTACAGGGGCATCACCTGGCTACAGGGGCATCTACTGGCTATAAGGGCATCACCTGACTATAGGGGCATCACCTGTGTATAGGGACATCTACCTGGCTATAGGGGCACTACCTGGCTATAGGGGCATCTACCTGGCTATAGGGGTACTAACTGACTATAGGGGCATCTACCTGGCTATAGGGGCACTACCTGACTGTAGGGGCATCTACCTGGCTATAGAGGCACTACCTGGCTCTAGGGGGCTGCTACCTGACTATAGTGGCATCTACCTGGCTATAGGGGCACTACCTGGCTATAGGGGCATCTACCTGGCTATAGGGGCATCTATCTGGCTATAGGGGACTGTTGCCTGGCTATAAGGGACTACTGCCTGGCTATAGGGGTATCTACCTGGCTATAGGGGACTGATACCTGGCTATAAGGGACTACTACCTGGCTATAGGGAGCTACTACATGGCTTCAGGGGCTACTGTCTGGCTGCAGGGGCTATTATATGGCTACCATATGAGGTGCTATAGATGGGGAGTTTGTATAGAGATAGGAATTGGTAGAGAAGTGCTAATAAAGTGAGGAGTCTAAGATGTTTTTTTTTTAAATTCTACAGTGAAGAGTCATGGCCGGGAGAAGTCATTATGGCGGTGTGGGACAGATGAAGAAGTAGAAGAGAAAGAGAACAACTCTTCAGAGACGTCTCCTGTAAGTCCTTGGATGTAACTTTACTTTAATCATTTAATTGTCTGCTGAGCCTGTGTACAATTTGTATCCAAGACTGTATGGTCACTGTATGAGGGTAATATTAGTTGTAGTATAATGGTTTGCATTCAGTAATGGTCAGATTGTATTATTCAGTCACTATGTGGTGATATGTGGTCATGGTGTGGTGGTATTATTCGTCACTGTTTTCTGTGATATATTGAAGTCCTTATATGACATTGGCACTATCTGCCTGGTTTCTGGTGGTGTAGTGGTGTTATTTGGTAACTGTATGACTATTACTTAGTAGTTTTATACGTAGTAGAAGAATATTGGACCCAGGTAAAATTTCAACACTTTAATGAAATACGTTAAAACCAACATCCAATTTCAGGCATTCGGCCGTGATGTACAGCATGACCATAATGGACAGAATAAGATAGCATATACACACGTTTAGTTGCGACCTCCCCGGTCCGTTCAAAGAAGTCCAGACGAAAAGTCCGTGCATCTTTCTAGGAGACACCAGGGCCCAGAGCAGAATGGCGCAACGTGGTAGACTTGCGCACACTCGAACGTGCTACGTTTCATGGCAGACTCCTCCCCTTTCCTCAGGCACGAGCGCACAGTAGTACAGCATTCCTTAAATAGGTTAGATGACGTTAACCCCTTAATTCCAACATAGTTAAAAACAAAAAAGGTAAAATCATTATTTAAATTAGCATACTAGCGAAACAAGCTATTATTGGTCTAATTGTTTACTGACTGAGATAGTTTTATACGTAGCACATTGTGGTAAAGCTTTTTGTATATTTTAGACTTGGTTGATGGTGATACAGATTGTCGCATTGTGGTGGCATTATGTTACGTGGGGGAGGAAATTTCTTCATCTCGCCCTGAGTACAATTTTAGCCTAGGAACGCCCTGGAGTACACCTTCCACATTTTTGTAAATAATGTAATATGTAGATGTGTGTGTGTTTTGGGGTAAACTGTAGTCTTTATTGGGATACATTTGACCTTTTGATCACTTTTTAGTTCACTAGGGGACTTAAACATGCAATTCCTGGATCACTTGTTTAATGTTTCTGTCTTGAAAGTATATTGTACTGTTACATTATCATATTACATAATGCAGCTGCTGGATGTAATGGGTTTACTAAGATAGTAGCCCTAGGGGGGTTTTATTTGTTTTACATTCCCCACTCAGATAAAATTACACAAATAACCTATAAATTGTACATATCCCTGAATGCTACAATTGGGGAAAGAAAACTGCTATCATACATAAGATGCTCTTTTTTGCGAATAGTGAATGATGTAGTATATAATTCTAGGTTGGCAATGAAGTAAATAGTTTTCATTAAAGGGTTGTTCCCATCTTGAACTTTGATGGAATATTGATAAGATATGCCACCAAAGCTTAGCATATCATGAATGGGCCTCTGAAAGCGTTGGCTCGAAGTGGAGAGCAGGTTGTTTCGAGTACAGCTGAACAGTGTGATAGTTGTGCACAAGCATGACTACCACTCAGTTCTGAAACAACGCTTTTAGAGGCTCAGCCGAAGATAGGTGCGGGTTCAGGGGTGGGGCCCCCATCTATCAGAGTTTGATGGCATATCCTATCTTTATGCCATCAAAGTACAAAATGGGAACTTTGATGGCACTTTAAAGTACTGTTTCTATTGTTTTTTGACCAAATGCAAAGATCATCTGCTAAAATATTCCTTGTATTCTATATGGGTAACTATATTGCTTTAAGTAATCAATTTTTTCACAGTGACACAGCTTGAATACATGAGACTGAGTGGTTTCTGATAATAGTACACTTGTAATTGATTGTGCCATTCCTCAGTGTAACACATGGTTTATAATCATGCAGTAAAGTGGAGGGCAAATACAGAGATATTATATCTATCTGATAACTATGAACTGTCAACTGTGATTTATTGTAGAACAAAAAATGAACTATTTCCTATGCGATAATGTAGTAATGTGTCTATAAATCTTCCCATTTAACCCTTGTAAATTAGCTCTCACTCAAAAGGACTATAGTATTTAGACCACAACATTTGGCATGAATAAAATGTATTTATCATCAGTGATCAAACACAAACTTACAACTAGGGATGCGCGATTATAATCGACAAAGTTGAAATCGTCACGGTTTTTAGGTTGATCGGAAATTTCCGATCATGCGATAATTTTGGTGAGATTCTGCGCTTAATCTATTACTAATTGGGGCCATTTTTGGCGCTTCCTGCATTTTGGCGGCCACAAAAACAGCTTAGACATAGAAGGGTGACGGGTGTGCGATCATACTGTGATGTGTTGGTTGTCTTGGGTGGAAAAATCCCATGACCCATTTTGCATAGAACAGCCCCTTTCCGTTTTACATCAGTGGTTTTAGTGTGTCTCAAAAAACAGGACGTGGTTCGATCTCTCCTCAAAACAGCTCAGCTCAGAGACCAGTTCTCTTTTTTCACACAGACAACTAGTTTTTTTGCTGTAACATTAGAAAAGAGCTAGATTAGAAATTTCATTCTTAGTTATTAGGTGAACATTTTAAAAAAGCATTAGCGCTTACAGCCGCTGGGGGCGGGTGGGGGTTTTTGCGGCAAAAAACCCGACAAAAGGCAGGCAGGGTTTTTAAAGGAAGTGTATATTTTTGCAGCCCCGTCTGCTTTGAACTCATTAATGGGTTTTTTTACCATTTTTGGCCAGCACACCTCGCACCCGAGGTGTAATATCCTTTGTACTTTGTGCACCCGGGTTTTTTCAAAGACCCACCCCTTTTACTTTTATTAGGGTACAAAATTTCTAGTAACTGCTGTTGTATTTAAAAGGTCCCAAAAAAAACCCTTTTTTACCCTACCAATTTATTAGTGTTTTTCACTTTGGCGGGCCCTTTTTTTTTCAAAGACCACCTTGTACTTTCATTACATCAAAATTTTTAGTAATTGCTGGTTATTTCATAGGTGGAAAACCACCTTTTATTATCGTAAACAATTTTTTTAGGTGTTTTTTCACTTTGGCGCAGCACAGTTTTGTTCAAGGAGCCACCTTGTACTTACATTAGGATACAGAAATTATCTAGTAACTGCTGTTTTATTTCATATGTGCAAAAACCACCTTTAATTATCCATACACAATTTAATTATGTGTTTTTCACCTTGGCGCAGGCCATTTTTGTTCAAAGACCCAACTTGTACTTATATTACGATACAGAAATTTGCTAGTAATTACTGGTGTATTTCATAGGTGCAAAAGCAACCTTTTATTATCTGTACACAATTTAATTAGGTGTTTTTTCACTTTGGCGCAGCACAGTTTTGTTCAAGGAGCCACTTGTACTTACATTAGGATACAGAAATTTGCTAGTAATTGCAGGTGTATTTCATAGGTGCAAAAAACACCTTTTCTTATCCGTATAACATTTAAATAGCTGTGTTGCACTTTGGTTCGCCCCAGTTTTTTTCAAATAGCCACCTTGTACTTAAATTTGGATACAGAAATTTCGAAGTTACTGTTGGTGTATTTCATTGGTGCAAAAACCATCGTTTGTTATCTGTATAACTTTTAAATAGCTGTATTGCACGTGGTCCGGCCCTAGTTTTTTTTCAAATAGCCATGTTGTACGACAATTCTGATAGAAAAATTTTCTAGCAACTGTTCTCGTTTGTCATTGCTGCAAAAAACGCAATTTCTCATCCGTGTAACTTCTGAATAGTTTTATTGCGCTCGTTGAATCTCAGTTTGGCGCAGATAGCGCACTTGTATGATATTTTGTTGAAAACTATCAATTCTTAGTCCTACTGGGCAGTTATAAATCCCTGGGACTGAAGGAAGAACACTGTTCATCTTGTCTTACGGTTCTTCCACCAGACCGCATTTCACAGGTATTCGCTAGAAACATTTCAGTTTCTAATCCTAGTTGGCTGTAGGAAATTAGAGGGATTTAAGAATAGCTGTGATTTGCCGTCTTTTAATAAGAGACTGTCAAAAACTCTTCCATACCTTCTTAAATTTTTATCTTTCTGAACATGGAGCAAAATGCAGGTGGTAAGCGAGCAAAGAGTTGTGTAGGACATGGAGGCAAAGGTACGAGAGCAGGTGCTCCTTCCAGTGCTGGCGACAACACGCAAGCCAGCGTATCATCGGTTGCAGGACCATCAGGCCTGTCATCGCTGGGTCAGGGCCCTGTGAATCTCAGTAACGAACAGCGTCGCCAATCTGTTCTTCAATGGTTAATGCAACCTACATGCTGCGGTCCAGGACAGGGATAGTCAATGTCCAGTTCAACTAAAATGATGGTTGAAAGATCCTTTTTCCGGCACTTTTAATCTGTGGGTCAGACAGTTAATGGTCATACTGCGATCCAGGACAGGTATAGTCAATGTCCAGTTCAACTAAAATAGTGGTTGAAAGACTCCTTTTTCCATCACTTTTTTAATCTGGGAGTATGCAGGTTTTGGGCTCATGCTGTGGCCCAGGACAGGTTTAGTCAATGTCCAGTTCAAAAAAAATGGTGGTTCAAAGACTCTTTTATCCAGCACTTTTTTAATCCGTGGGTCATGCAGGTTTGGGGCTCATGCTGTGGCCCAGGACAGGTATAGTCAATGTCCAGTTCAACTAAAATGGTGGTTGAAAGACTCCTTTTTCCGGCACTTTTTAATCTGTGGGTCAGACAGTTTAATGGTCATACTGCGATCCAGGACAGGTATAGTCAATGTCCAGTTCAACTAAAATGGTGGTTCAAAGACTCCCTTTTCCATCACTTTTTTAATCTGGGGGTATGCAGGTTTTGGGCTCATGCTGTGGCCCAGGACAGGTTTAGTCAATGTCCAGTTCAAAAAAAATGGTGGTTGAAAGACTTCTTTTTCCATCACTTTTTTAATCTGTGGGTCATGCAGGTTTGGGGCTCATGCTGTGGCCCAGGACAGGTATAGTCAATGTCCAGTTCAACTAAAATGGTGGTTGAAAGACTCCTTTTTCTGGCAGTTTTTTAAATCGTGGGCATGCGGTTTGGGGCTCATGCGTGGCCCGGGAAGTATAGTCAATGTCCATAAAACAAAATGGGGTTAAAGACTCCTTTTCCCATTTTTTAATCGGGGGGTATCATTTTTTGGGTCATGCTGGCCGGGAAAAGGGTTAGTCATGTCCATTTTAATAAAATGGTGGTTAAAGACTTTTTTTTCCCCGGCACTTTTTAATTGGGGTCAGACAGGTTTGGGGGTCATGCTGCAGTCCAGGCGTATATCAATCTCCGTTAAACTAAAATGGTGGTTCAAGGGACCCCTTTTTCCGCCACATTTTAATATGTGGGTAGACAGTTTTGGTCATATTGGACAGGAAGGTATAGTCAATTCCAATCAACAAAATGGTGGTTGAAAGACCCTTTTTTCCCGGGCACTTTTAATCTGTGGGTCAACAGGTTAAATGGTCATTTTGTGGCGGGAAATTTTAGTCAATGCCATTCAACAAAAAGGGTGTTTAAAGACTTTTTTTCCGGACTTTTTAATCGTGGGAAGAAGGTTTAATGTCATACTGCGCCCAGGACAGATATAGTAAATGTCCAGAAAACAAAAAAAGGGGTTAAAAGACCCCTTTTTCCGGCACTTTTTAAATCGGGGGGTTAAGGGGTTCGGGCTCATGTGTGGCCGGGACAGGATAATCAATGTCCGTTCAAGTAAAAATGGTTGAAATAATACTCCCTTCTGGCATTTTTTAATTTGGGGTCATGCGGGTTTTAAGGGTCATGCTGTGGAACATACAGGGAATAATATCTGTGATTTTTTTCTGGCCCCTTTGTTGCCTAATTGTTTTCCCCAAGATGTACATGTATCCTTTTCCTGTGGGATTTTAATTCCCAATTCTCCCCCCTTTTTTGGGGGTAAATAAAGGGTTTTTCCTCCCCCATAATTTTTAATGGTCATCGGGATAATCTTTTATCGACTTTCGGATTGGGAAAGATAATTGACAAAACGACTACGATCCTTTTTTGTTTTGGGCAATCGCTCATCACTACTTAGAACATACAGGAAGATTCACTCAAAAGGAGCCTCGAATATTGTGTTGTAACTTCCTTTAGGATGAACCAAAAAGTCAATATCAATGAGACATTTTTGGATGGCCTTCCCCATGAGAAGGGGTTACTTGTCCTGTTGTTTTCAGTTTCTACACCATCTTCTGAATAACACTCACAAACACCATGTTTCTTTATAAATTCACTTAGATATTAGTTAAACAAATTGGGGACCCCATTTGGTAGCCCTATGAAGTCTTGTTGCCCAATACTGTACATCACCATCCCAGAGAATCAAGTAACTGAGTAAGGGGGATTATGGAGCAAAACCCAAAATTTCAAGCATCCCCAAAGGGCTGCCGTGATTACCTCTTGCTCTAAAAGAGGGCTCCGGCTTGTTTTAATCCAAATGCTGAGGGACTCTTTGCATGTTTCTTTGTTCAGAATGCTTGGTCCTTGTGAAATTTTAGAGAATATAGGGGGACTCTCTTGAGTGAATCTCACTGTATTACAATGCAGCACAGGAGGGATAACATTTAAACAAATATCCTATATATACTGTGGAGTACAAGAGCATAAATACACCAGCCAGATATACACAAGGGTATTGCCAAAGAGAACCCTTTACATAGTTAATGCCCCCCTGGCAAGACGAACAAGTATGTCAGCAAAAGTTTCCATGCTGTGTTCCTTTTTCTGTAAATTTTTGTAGTTTTTGTTATTTAAAACTCAAAACTGAGTTTTTAGCCCCAAAGATTATTCGAAAAGTCCTTCAGAGTGTAATTTTTTTCAAACCCCCCCCCACCTAGGGGGACCCCCCCCACCTCAACTGAAAACCTATTACTTTTAATGTAGAAACATTAATAACCGCAAAGGTGGGCTACCTTTTGGGGGGTGGAGCTAACACCTACTCATGAAAAAGATTTGAGGGGGAAAATGCCTAAAATGCGCATCTTACAGAAAAGGGGCACAGCCTGGAAACACAGGTTGGGCACTACTTGGTCCCACAAAAGGGGGCACAACCTATATGACAGGTTCCCTTTAAGAGCTGCATGAAATCAGAACCTACTTTGTACTAATGAGGAGCAAAAATTCTGAAGCTGTACTGTTTACAGATGGCTGTCATGTAATGGGTTGGACACTGATTTACAGGGTAGAGAACTATAAATGGCAGTTATGCTTCTTTTGGGGCAGAACACGTTTTCTTACTTTTTTCTAGTGAGCATTGCCTATAAAATTTTTAAACCCCCTAAAATTTCCCTTAAACCTAGTAATTCCAAAGCTACTATCATCCCAACATTATGTTCTTTTCCTGACAGCAGGTGATCGGAAGAAATAGTCTCGAACAAGTCAGAGACCTTTTTCTCATCTGTGAAAACAGTTCTAAGTTACTGTCTGTCCTTGATAAGTATATATAGCCCTCTGCTCAGACACAGAAATGCTTACATCCTGAGAGCAAAAAGTATACTATTTAAGAGGACTGAAACTCACATTGTTTGTTCTTTCTATTCAATGTCATGTATGTGGTCATAAATTCAGCTGTTATTTTCTTTCTGTTGTTTTCTGTTGGGCATGCTGGCAATGACTTCATAGTCTGGTGAAGTATATGACGAGGTTTCCACAGATTGAGTATCTTACCTATCACGTGACATGTGTTGTCTCAAAACAACACCAAGTAACGTTGAATTTATGTATAAAATAATTCTTGACATGGGCCCTGGCATGACTACACAATATATAATAGGCATTCTAAAATGTGCAAGTTACATGAACATGGATATAATTAATATATACACGAACACAAATATAATTTATATAGATAGATATCAGTTACGTTTGTCTATATTTATAAATCAAGGGAAAGTCACAGCCAATAATAGCACTGTGAAGCAAACTCACATAAAGGCACCACCACGGGATCCTATGTAAACATGGGGGGAGTCTTTGGGGCCACCAGAATGCAACACATCTTTTTGGGATGATTTAATTGGTTGAGTCCACCAGACTGGCCTGTGCCAAGTTCACCAGGCTGCCATAATTCATTTGAGCTTGGAACCAGTTACCATTGACATTGACAGGACACTCGCGTCTGTTCCCGCAGCATCTGCATAAGTGGAGTGGGAAGGCATTACAAACCATGAGGTACACCTTCCCTGGCTACACTCCATTGGCTGCTGCTTGTCCCCAAGGGGATTCCCCGCGCGGTGTAT
>JAODAL010055854.1:0-23674 GCA_025379985.1 Phyllomedusa bahiana
TGGTTAGCACTTCTGCCTTCCAAACGGGGGTTCTATTCAAACCCTTACGGGAATAAAGTGGATTTTTTTTTCTAATTGAAAAAACCTGATTAGGATTTTTTCCCCCCTTTTTTAATTTGTACTGATTGACTAATTATAAGCAGTACAGAAGAGAGGGGAGGAGGACGCACCGGGGGTTTGGACACTCCTCAGCAGGGTGTGTAAACTCTAAGCAGGGAAAGACTGACAGTACTCCCTAGGGGAGGGGGAGATTCAAGCAGTACGGCCGGACTGAACTCTGTCAAGGGTCTAACCCCTAGGACGACTGTCACATGGATCACTAAGGGAGCATACAACAAAAATGGTGAAAAAATTCTTAATAATATAAAATGTGAAAAGGGTTTTATTTTTTAATTTTTGAAAATTTCCCCCCTAAAACCCATTTAAGTGAAAAACAGTCGAATTTTGTCTCTAACACACCCCTAACAACTTAGGGGTCCTGCAAAGCGGGGAGCAGTTTGTTTTTCTAGTCATTTTGTAAAAAATGACCTTCCAAGTGACTCAGGGAATGCGGGGGAATTTCAGCTTGAAGGTAGAACTGAACCATGATCAGTATCATTTTTTTATATATATCTCATATGTAAGACACGTGGAATCACATTATTATAACCACTTCCTACTTTGGGCATGGGCCCGGCATATCTCACAATGGAAGCCAGTGTGTGCGCTGGCTTGGGGATATGAAAAAAGTTTGGTTGGGGTTGTCTGCAACATACCCCTGTTGTTCCCGTGGTAAGGGCCCGTTGACCGACAAGATTTACCCTTGGATTTTTATGCAGTTCAGGTCATGAAAACCATAAAAAACCAACTGCAAATCACCGAGCGACTTAAAGGGGTTTTTTTCCACATGTAATGTTTACGTGGGACCCCCAAAATAGGTTATTTAATCCTTTTTTAATATAGTTTATTACAAAAAAAGGAAGCCTGTGAGACACGCATTGCTCATCCCCCTTAGTTTTCCCACAGTTTACATTAGACACGACCCAGGACACTGACAGGGACTGATCTGGCCGTGCTGCTGTTTGCATTCTTTCGATGACAGGGAAAAATAAAAGGAGCTTTCAAGGGGCGGGGAGAAAGTGCAGGTATTTGGGGCTGTTGCTTATAAAATCCATTTTTATTATTTTTAGTGAAAATTTGAGACGTCCCGCTTCCCAAAACTATGCTCACCCCCTTCCCCTCCACCCCCGAGCATGCTTTGTTTAATTCCCCCTAGTGTAAGAGGAAGGAACCACTTCTGGCAAAACCCCCTTTTAAATGATCAGTGGATTTCAAAAAAATGTTCATCCCCTTCCCCTATATCTCCATCAAAAAAACGCTCCCCAAAAATCTCTAAATTAGATCCCCCGTCCAAACCCCATAGAGATAAGGGGTCGTTATCCGTTGAAAAAAAAAAAAATTTTTAAAAACCACATTGAAAACGCGCAAAAACTTCGTCAACCAGTTGTAGGACTCGAACCGAGGAGTATTTGACATTTGCCCAGTGGACTCCCAAAAGCTGCGAAAGGGATGATCATCGACTTTTGGGGGTTTTGTTTTTTTTCTGACCCCCCGCGCATTTTGGGGTTTTTGGCGGCTGCTGGGGTGAAAGTATGGGTAGCGGAAAAATAGGGGCTTGCCCCCAGGGCCCCAGTTTTGGTTTTTGAAACCGCTCAAACGGGCTGGAAAACTTTAGCAGGGGACCTCTATGGAAAACCCGTGCAGGGGCCCCCACTGCACGGTTTTCCACCGGAGTTTTTTAGACCCCGGGCGGTCCGAAAGAGAATTGAACATGTTCATTTTTTTCCCCCGGGGTTTTTGTGCGGAACAACGCAAAGGGGGGAGGGTTTTTTTTTCCAAAAACCCGAAGAAGACTACACCCCCCCCCCCCCCCCCCCCCCCGCCCTGTCTGCACGGGCCCCAAAAAGAGCAAAATGGGTTTTGGATAAACCACCGGTTTTTGCTCTGTGCGGGGGACCCCCAAGTGTGTGGAAACACCATCGATGTGAGAGGGGCACAGGTCAAAGGTGCAAAAACAAGGCCACCCAAAAACAGGGAGCATTTTCCCCCCAAAAAAATACCTCAAGAAAAACCAGACTGTGTCCTAACACAATATACTCCCCGTAATAGTGATTCCTTCTTTCCTACTAAACCTTCCCAATGTCAGAGTGTAATAGGTGCAGGGGTGCCAATAGGGCAGTACTCCTGTCAGGGGCCCTAATTAAAAAGGGGCCCACCGATATGTTAAATAATAGGCCCCATTTGATTTGGCTGTACGGGGCCATGAAATGGTTAACAGATGACTGATGGCAGCCCTGAATAGGTGTACTAACATGGCAGTTACAGAGGCCTTTATGAAGCATCTGGTTCCCAAGGCCGCCTAGTGGCACCCTGTGGTTGCGGTGGGGTGTGGGTAATAATTGGAGGCCGCATTGGCCCCTTGGGCCCCCATCACAAACACCCCCGGGTTCGTATCACCGCACCTCGGGGTTCAGTGCGGGATTTGGGCCCTACCCCCAATGCCAACAGGAGAGGGGTTGGGGGTTTTTCAAACCCGCTTTGCCCCTTTTGACATAAGGTACATCCAAATGCTTTTGAAGGGGTTTAAACAGAGTAGGAAAAACTTCCCCAAGAAACAAACCCTTTTCCCGAAAATAAGACTCCCTCGAAATAAGCACCCCCCGAAAAAAAACATCCCCAAAAAATAAGGCATCCCCCGAAAATAAGGCATCCCCGAAAATAACGCATCCCCGAAAATAAGGCATCCCCCGAAAATAATGCACCCCCGGGAAAAAAAGGGATCCCCCGAAAATAATGCATCCCCCGAAAATAAGGCATCCCCCGAAAATAAGGCATCCCCTGAAAATAAGACCTAGTGCGCTTTGTATGCATCAGTCTGGCAATCTCCTCTCGCTCTATAGCCTGCTGCTGGCAGGTCGGATGCTCAATGTGACAGGTTTCCTTTAAATTAGCGGTGTATGTCCCCTTTAAGGAACAGAATTCTAGTCCTGCACTCACTGCCATGGTCCTGCTCCCCAGTGGTCAGCCCTGGCTGTGCTCCGTCCTTGCTCTACATCAAGGTAAACCTCCCGCTGTTAATTACAGGCCCCCACTGGACTGGCTGTGGCCCCATAACATCAGGAGGGATCAGGATCTGTGACATGAAACAGACCCGCTTGTGCCTTCTGGGTTCCAGCACCGGGAGGGGAAACATTTTGGAAGCAAAAGCCGAGAAGTATTTATCTGGAGCCAGGAATAAATGGCGGCATCTGCTGCAGAATGGAAGTCCTGAGGCGGCTCCTGTCACTCACAGATCCCGCTGACGTCTCCGCACCGCGAATCTGAGACTCCAGAGAGGCGGCTCGTGCTCCTGAAGATCTACAGCAAAGTGATCTAACATATATGTACTGATACTGAGATAAATCCCGTCCTTTACTCCAGTCACATCCAAAGCTGCATTCAAAATTTTGCTCTACACTTCTCCCTTACCACTTCCAGGACCTCACATCTCACTATCTCCACGAAGAACATTCACTGCTGCGCTGTATTGTGGGAGATGTAGTGTTTCCTCCCGATCCTGTATATAATCTACAGCAACGTTGTCTTGCATATACGGACTGATCCTGAGATAAATCACATCTTGTACTCCAGTCACATCCAAAGCTGCATTCAAAATTTTGCTCTACACTTCTCCCTTACCACTTCAAGGACCTCACATCTTACTGTCTCCACGAAGAACATACACTGCTGCACTGTATTGTGGGAGATGTAGTGTTTCCTCCTGATTTTGTACAGCAAAGCTGCCTTACATACACGCACTTATTTGAGATACGTCATGTCCTCTACTCCAGTCACATCCAAAGCTGTATTCAGAATTTACGCTTCTAGGACCTCATGTTTCATTGCCGCCACAGAAAGCACACATTGCTGCGTTGTATTGTGGGGGATGTAGTGTTTCCTCCTGATCTTGTATATGATCTACAACAAAGTTGCCTTACATATAGGGACTGATCCTGAGATAAATCCTTTACTCCAGTCACATCCAAAGCTGCATTAAGAATTTAGCTATCCCCTCCCCCATGCGTTGTATTGTGGGTGATGTATCGTTTCCTCTTGATCTTGTATATGATCTACAGTAAAGTTGTCTTACATACACGGACTTACTGAGATACGTCATGTCCTCTACTCCAGTCACATCCAAAGCTGCATTCAGAATTTAGCTCTTCTCCCCGTCCCCGTGCTGTTTTGTTGGGGATGTAGTGTTTCCTCCTGGTCTTGTATACGATCCACAGCAAAGTGGTATTAGTTATAGAGACCGATTTAAGTCCTGTTCTCGACTCCAGTCACATACACAGCTGCATTCAAAATATAGTTTTTTTCCCTCCTTACCACTTCCAGCACCTCATATTTCCCTTTCTCCATATAGAACATACATTGCTGCACTGTATTGTGGGAGATGTGGTGTTTCCTCCCGTTCCTGTATATTATCTAAAGCAAAGTTGTCTTTCATATATGGACTGATCCTGAGAAAAATCACGTCCTCTACTCCAGTCACATCCAAACGGCCCACTTTCCCCTTTTCAGGATTCTACTCCTGCCTCAATTAAAATCAAACACTGCTGCACTGTTTTGGGGGGATTATGTTTCCTCCCGACCCTGTATTTAACTACAGAAAAAGTTTCTAAATATAGGGAACTGATCCTGAGAAAATCACGTCCTCTACTGCAGTCACATTGAAAGCTGCAGTCAATATATATTTTTTCCCCCTCTTTAACACTTCCAGGACCTCATATCTCACTGCCTCCATATAAAACACATGGCTGCGCTGCACTGTGGGAGATGTAGTGTTTCCTCCCTATCCTGTATATGATCTACAGCAAAGGTTTTGCCTTAACTTTTTGGGCTGACCCTAAAAGATAAATCCCATTTCTTACCCAGTCACATCCAAAGCCTAAAAATTCCCGAATTTAGCTCTACTCTCCCTCACCACTTCCAGGCCCTCATATCTCACAGCCTCCATACAGAACATTCACTGCTGCGCTGCATTGTGGGAGATGTTTGGTTTCCCCTTTCTTTTATAGTAATTTTAAAAAGTTAAACCCCTCCCGGACCCATTGTTTAGGTTTTGGGGGGCCTTTTTTTTCTTTCCCAGCGGTTCCCCAATTTTTTTGGGGGAAAAAAAAGGTTTTGCTGAAAATTTTAAGTGGTCTAGTTTTTAAAAAAACCCAAAAAAAAAATTTTGGGGAAAAGTAACGATTTTTTTCATTGGCCCAAGGGGGGTTTTTTATACCACCCTTGGTCCCCCCCTTTTTCCCATTTTTTTTAAACCCTTTTAGAAAGACAAGGATTTAGGTTTAATAGATGTGCAATAGGGGGGCACCCGGGGCGTCCCACCAAAAGTAAGGGGCCCAATTTCCAAAAAAAAAATTGGTTTAAGGGAAGAACCGGTTCCCGGGGAAAAGGAAAAACCCCGGGATTCAGCCCCCACGAAAGGGTTTCCTAAGAAGAAAGGGGGGGACCCGGGGGAATGTTCTAGGGGGTTTTTTTTTTTGGGGAGAAAAACAGTTTTTTTATTTGGTGAGAAACTTCTACAAAAATTTTCCCCGAAAAATAAAAATTTTTGTCTTGTTTTTTTTTTTTTGTTTATTCTTTTTTTTTTTTTTATTTGTTTTTATTTTTTTTTTTGTTTTGGTTTTTTTTATTTTTTTTTTTTTTTTTTTTTTTTTTTTTTTTTTTTTTTTTTTTTTTTTTTTTTTATATTTAAATAAAAATAAAAAAAAAAAAAAAAAAAAAAAAAAAAAATTTTAAATAAAAAAAAAAAAAAAAAAAAAAAAAAAAAAAAAAAAAAACAAAAAAAAAAAAAAAAAAAAAAAAAAAAAAAAAAAAAAAAACACAAGGCAAAAAAAAAAAAAAAAAAAAAAACAAAAAAAAAAAAAAAAAAAGCCACCAAAGCTCTTCGAAAGCCAAACCCCCCACCACCCCAGGCCCCCCCCAGCCCCCAGAAAACCTCGCATGCGGGGGGATGTTGGTTTTTTTTTTTTGGTTTTAAAACAGAATTCAGTAAAACCCCCCACTGTGCAAAAGCATTTCGGACTCAGTGTGGCACTATATGTGAGGAATTCCTATGGAATACTGAACGCAGCTTTGGTGTGACAGAGATATGCGTGATCAAGAGCAGTTCAGTATAAGAAGCAAAAATAATGATGAGTAAATACATTAATATAAAAAATAAAAAAAATAAAAATTGGAACAAATAAAAGGAATGATTTATGCACCTTGTGCCCTAAACATTGTGTATTTTGTGAGTACCTATTGCGCCTGTGGTGCCTTTTCCTAAATTTCAACCCTGTATGTGAAATGAGCAGTAGGACCCTTTCGGTTTAATGGGGAAACTCAATCAGGAGGGCGGACCAGGGGCTGATACCCACCTAAAAGTGAATAAGGTGCCCATATCCAACATGGAAAGCAATTCGGCTTTAGATTTCGGGAAGGAGAGCCGATACCGCAGAGTCTCGAAGGCGGGGATGATCAGAGCCTTCTTGGTGCTGCTCATGTCCAGCTGCACGACCGACTTCCTGAGAGAAGAAGAGGAGAGCTCAAGAAACACAAAAAATGAGAGTGCCTTCAAGCGGTGTTTTGTGTTGTAGTAAGATGTAGAGGCGAGGATTTGTCTGACCAAATTTTTGCACCACCAAAATTTGCATCACTGAAAAATAACAAAGCGCTTGAACGCTTTTCATACAAAAGGGGAATTAAACTCTTTTTTGTAAAAATTAACTCCCCTTTAAATGCTCCTATTACTAAATTAAAAATATATAAATGCCCTATGTACCAAATATAACTAAAATAAAATCCCTATTCCCTAAACACTAAATACTGCCCCTTGTACAAGAATAAACTACTAAAAACTGCCCTCCCCAGTACAAAAATATAAACTATAATACCCCCTATTTAAAAAGAATATAATACTATAATACTGCCCCCTATGTCAAGAATATAACTACTATAATACTCCCCCATATGAAGAATAATATAACTAATATAATACTCCCCCTAGTACAAAATATAACTATTTTTAATACGCCCCATGTTTAAAAAATTTAACTACTATAATATGCCCCCTATGTCAAAAAAAATAACCTAAAACTGCTCCCTTGTAAAGAAATAATACTATATTTCTGCCCCTATTTTCAAAATATAAATCCCAAATATGCCCCAGTCAAGAATATAATACTATAAACTGCCCCCTATTTTAAAAATATACTATATAAACGCCCCTATGTACAAGAAAAATACTATAATACTCCCCCTATGTACAAGAAAATAAAATACTATAAACTGCCCTATGTACAAAATAAAAATTATACGCCCTATGGCAAAATATAACTCTATAAACTCCCTATGTAAAAAAATAAACTCCCATAAAACGCCCAGTACAAGAATATAAAATACTAAAATACGCCCCCCATGTCAAAAATATCACTATAAAATGCCCTATTTACAAGAAAATAACCTAAATACTGCCCAATGTACAAGAATATAACATTTTAATACGCCCCTATGTAAAGAATTAAAAACATAATACTGCCCCCTATGTACAGAATAAACAAATAAATACTGCTCTATGTACAAAAATAAAATACTATAATACGCCCCATACAAAATATAACTACAAATACTGCCCCCCTTTCAAAAATATAACTATAATAATCCCCCATTACAAGAATAAACTACTATAATACCCCATGTACAAAATATAAAATACTAAATAGCCCAAAGTACAAGATTAACTACTATAATACTGCCCCATGTCAAGAATATAATACAAATACGCCCCTATGTCAAAATATACACTAAAAAGCTCCTATTAAAGAAAAACTACTATAATACTGCCCCTATGTACAAGAATATAACTACTATAAAATGCTCCATGTACAAAATATAACTACTATAATACTTCCCCCATTCAAGGATAAACTACTATAAACTGCCCCATGTACAAGAATATAACTACTAATACTACCCTATGTACAAAAAAAAAAACTTTCTATAAAATGCCCCTATGTCAAGAATAAACACTATAATACTTCCCCCTATTACAAGAATATAAATACTATAATATGCCCAGTAAAGAATAAATAAATTATAATACGCCCCCATGTACAAGAAAAAACTACTAAATACTTCCCCCATGTAAGGATATAACTACTAAATACCCCCCAGTACAAGAATAAACACTATAATTTCCCCTATGTACAGAATATAACTACAAAATCTGGCCCCCTATTACAGGGAAAATAACACTATAATCTGCCCCCTTGTACAAGAAATAATACTATAATACTGCCCCTAGTACAGGAATATAACTCTAAAACTCCCCTATGTACAAAATTAACACTATAATACTGCCCTATGTAAAGAAAATAATACTATAAAACTGCCCCCATGCAGGGAATAAATACTATAATACTCCCCCCATTAAGGGTATAACTACTAAATACTGCCCCCCTGACAAATATAACTAAATATAAAATGCCCCCATGTACAGGGAAAATAACTACTATAATACGCCCCTATGTACAAAAATAACAACTATAATACGCCCCTATTTCAAGAATAAAAACTAAATACCCCCAAATTTTAAAAAATAAAAAAAAATTTTTTTACAAAAAATAACACTATAATACGCCCCCATGTACAAAATATAAATACTTAATACGCCCCCATGTACAGGAATATAACTCATAATACTGCCCTAATACAAGAAAAATAACTACATAATACGCCCCTTGTACAAAATTAACTACTTAAAACTCACTAGAAAAGTATAAATCTATAAATATGCCCCCCATGTAAGGAAAAAACTACAAATTTTCTGCCCCCTATGTACAAGATATAAAAACTAAAAATACGCCCCTAGTACAAGAATAAACTACTAAATCTGCCCCCCAGTACAAAAAATATAACAAATAAACTGCCCCCTTTCAAAAATAAACTACTATAATACGTCTAGTCAAGAATAAACTACTTAATTCCCCCTATGTACAAGAAAAACTACTATAATATGCCCCTATGTACAAAAATATAACTACATAATACTGCCCCCAAATTTCAAGAATTAACTCATAATACGCCCCTATGTAAAAAATATAAAAAACTATAAAACGCCCCTATGTACAAAATAAACTACTATAAACTGCCCTATGTACGAAAAAACTCTATAATACTGCCCCCCCCCCCCCCCTTTTACAAGAATATAACTCAAAAAAACAGCCCCTTGTACAAGAATATAACACTATAATCTGCCCCCATGTACAAAATATTCTACTATAAACGCCCCTTGTACAAAAATAAAAATTTTCATAAAAACTGCCCTATTACAGGAAAATAATTACTAAAATACTGCCCCTATGTACAAGAATATAACATATAAAACTCCCCTAGTAAAGAAAAAATACTATAATACGCCCTATGTACAAGAATATAACTACATAATACGCCCCTTTACAAGAAATAAACTACTAAAATATGCCCCATGTAAAAGAAATAAACTCTATAATAGCCCCCCTATGTACAAAAAATATCAATTTTTAAAAACACCCCTATTACGGAATATAATCTATAAAATTATGCCCCTTATAGATGTGGATGATACATGGTGGCCCAAATTCCCCCGTCCCCCCTCCCCCCCCTCAAGAAAAAATTTAAAAGGGCATAAAAGTATGGGTTTTTGGAAGTTTCTTTTGGGGGGCGGAGAGGAAATGTAGGGGGTTTTCTGCGTGGGCTTCATGGCCACGTTCCTCGCAAATTTTGAGGGTAGAAATGGGGCCCCCCTTTGAAAGATGGGTAGCCACTTTCGTCGGGTTGAGGGCCCTCGGCCCTTGGCGTTTAAGTAGGAACTGCTGGGCCTCGGCGTCCGACAGGTACAGGGCCAGGCTGATGGGGCCCTCCCAATGTTTGCAGATGGCTTCAAGCATCTGGAGCCTAGAGGAGGACACAAGGGGACAGCGACCTAGAACTCCACACTTGCCTTCAACTTCTCCTCATTGCAAGATCTCTGCTTGCTGTCAGCAGGGTAGGAGCTTCACTGTTATCACAGCAAGCAGGGGTAGCCTTTTCGTGCTCTCCCGCCACCTACCTGTCCATGGACAGTTGCGCCACCAGTGTGACGTCGGTGTCGTCGGCCGCCGGCTCGTACTCGTAGTGCAGGAAGTAGAGGTGGGTGCGATGGACGGTGAACCTCTCCCGTCTGAACTCGTAGCACAGGTCGTCCTCGTCCAGTTCTGACAACTGCTTCTGGAGCTGCGGACGGAGACAGGACAGACTGAGACAACACAAAAAGCTACGGGTCCCTTTAAGAAAAAAAAAATGGAGGGAGCTTGATGGCGGCTATATTGGTTTTAACAATGCTTTCCCGCACATAACTCATGATAGGACAGTTAGTAATTAACGGGGGTCACAAATTATTAAAACGTCTTCATTACAAATTAAAAGCTTTCAAAAATCTGCAGTACTACTCCAGACCACTGGGGGCGCTGCAGAAATCTTCAGAAGTTTTGTTTGTTGTGTAATTTCTAGCTAAGTTCTTCAAGGGGGGTGTCCACTCTGGGTGTTGGGACTGTGGGGGTAGTTCCTTCTGTTGTTAACGTTGACTTCCCCCAACTCAGCATACTCCAAACGAGGACCTCTGTGGCAGAGTAAGCAGCCTCTATCGTCCTATCTTGGCCACATTTTAGTTTAGTTCACTGCGTTCATTGACTCCAGCTCAGCATTGTCTACTGGAGACTGAAAAAGTCTGAATTCCACCACCTATCGTATCAGGAGCTCCCGCTGCTGTTCTGTCCACTAGGCTGTACCCTGCAGCGCTGCTGCTTCAGATCTGTACATGACTGTATTCATCATCAATACATTGTGTCTTGCAAATATTTACCAGGGTCACTTTACATGTCCTTCCTTTCCCCTTTCAAGGCTACAGGGTGTATTGTGGGGCAGGTTACTGCAGCAGGAGCCTCCCCCCTTACTTCGCTGAGGTTAAGCCCCACCCCTTTAATAAACCTTACCCACCTAACAACAGCTCAGGCCAAAATGAAGTGTACTAGTAGGTGAGGGAGGGCTGTTTCTCCTCTTGAGCTTCTATATGATGGATCTAGCGGAGGTAAGTGTTGTGTAGCAGAGCTGAGTGGTCAGATGTAGTTGGGCTGAGTTTGCCAGAAGCAGATTAGTAGGATTGGTCAGATACTAGAGAAATAAGTTTGTGATCTAGTGTTCTGCATCTGTGAAACACGAGTTTGCCACGCATAGTTGGGCTGAGTTTGTTACATATAGAGGAGTTGCATTGGTAACAAATAGTTGAGCTGAGTTTGTCATGTATAGCTGGGTCTTTTAATGTAGCTGACCTGAGTTTGTGTAATGTAACCACATTTTTCAAGCAGATCAAAGTTAAGTTGGTCAAATGCTGGTGAACGAAGTCTGTCAGATGTAGCAGGGCCCAGCTTGTCAGATGTAGCAGAGCTCAGCTTGTCAGACGTAGCAGAGCCCAGCTTGTCAGACGTAGCAGAGCCCAGCTTGTCAGACGTAGCAGAGCCCAGCTTGTCAGACGTAGCAGAGCCCAGCTTGTCAGACGTTGCAGAGCTCAGCTTGTCAGATGTAGCAGAGCCAGCTTGTCAGATGTAGCAGAGCCCAGCTTGTCCTGTAAATATGGGGCACAGCATTCCTGTATTGATCTGCCCAATCATAGAGAGACCTGTGCAGCTGTACAGGTAGAGCTGCACAGTCCTCTATCACCAAAGAACAGTGATTGGCTTCCTCAAAGGAAATGCTGCTGTTGTAATTGTCCATGTTTGTGACATCATCAGAGCGCCCCCTGGGGAAGCCAATCAGTGTTCCCCCTCTTCTCTGATGATAATCAGGCAGAGCATTGCTGCATCACCCTGCCCAATCCTAGAATGAACTGGGCAGCCATACAGATACAGCTGCACAGTGCTCTCTGTACCTCCCTGCAATCATCTCTATGATCAGAGCTGGGAGGAAACAGAAAGTGACTGCCAGGACAATGCTGGAGCATGGAGAGGTGAGAAACCACAATGTACTTGGCATTAACCCCCTACTGCCCTAGACATCCAGGGATCTTTACATTAACTCCCTGACTGCCCTAGACATCCAGGGATTGTTACCATTAGTCCCCAGCGCCGCCTCCATACGCCGCCGATCATTAAGGTCCCAAAACGATTCCGGTTGCTAAGCTATCAGCTTGGGACCGTGGTGATCGGCGGCGTATGGAGGCGGCGCTGGGGACTAACTGTAAGTGTGTCCTCTGGATGCAGATACAGTTGCAGGCTTCTGCGGAGCAGAGAGTGAGGGCTCTCCGCTCCGCAGAGTACTCCAGTGAGCCGTAAACAGGCATGCAGCTCACCGGAGTACACAGTGCACTGCTGCCTGTGCAGGAAGAAGATGGAGAACAGGGAGTACTGTTTTATTTTTAATTAGCCCTCTTTACCTGCTGGGAAACCTACATACCTGTCTATGTACCTACTAGGGGACCTATAACCTGCCTATAAACCTACTAGGAGACCTATAACCTGCCTATATACCCACTGGGGGACCTATAACCTGCCTATACCTACTAGGAGACATATAACCTGCCTATATACCTACTAGGAGACATATAACCTGCCTATAAACCTACTAGGAGACCTATAACCTGCCTATATCCCTACTAGGAGACATATAACCTGCCTATATACCCACTGGGGGACCTATAACCTGCCTATATACCCGCTGGGAGGCCTATAACCTGCCTATATACCTGCTGGGGGACCTATAACCTGCCTATATACCCACTGGGGTCCTAAAAACTGCCTATTTACCTGCTGGGAGACCTATAACCTGCCTATATACCCGCTGGGAGACCTATAACCTGCCCCTGTGGAGACCTATACCTGCTATAATACCACTGGAGGGACCTATAACCTGCCTATATACCCGCTGGGGACCTATAACCTGCCTATATACCCACTGGGACTATAACCTGCCTATATACCCACTGGGGGACCATAACCCTTTGCCTTTTTTACCCACCGGGGGCCCTTTTAACCTGCCTATATACCCCCGGGGGCCCCTAAAACCCTCCCTATACACCTACTGGGAGACATTTTAACCTTTTATCCCAAACCTTGGGGAAAACATATAAATTATATATCCCCCTGGGGGGGGGAAATATAATTTTAGGGGGGGCCCCAAATTACTTTTAGGGGGACGGGGGGGAAATGGGGGGGAGAAATTTTAGTTTTATTTTTTTTTTTTAATTTAGTTTCCTCTACTGTTTGGGGGCCCTTTATAACAGTGTCAATATAAAGAAAATTTCCCGGGGGTTGGCGGTGTGTGATATAACTAATTTCAGGGGTGCGGTGGGTGATATAACTAATTTCCGGGGGTGCGGTGTGTGATATAACTAATTTCCGGGGGTGCGGTGTGTTATATAACTAATTTCAGGGGGTGCGGTGTGCGTTTAAAACCCTTTTTTTCAGGGGGGGGGTTGTTTTATATAATAATTTCGGGGGGTCGGTTTGGGGCGATATAACTAATTTCAGGGGGTGCGGTGTGTGATAAAACAAATTTTCGGGGGGTTTGCGGTGGGGGTTAAAACTAATTTGGGGGGGTTGAGGGGGGTGATTTAACTAATTTCGGGGATTCGGTGGGCGATATAAAAAATTTTCGGGGGGTGGGTGTTGATTTTAATCTTTTCCCGGGGGGGTTGCGGTGTGTGATATAACTAATTTCAGGGGGGGGCGGGGGGTTTTTAAAACTAATTTCGGGGGGTTTGGGGTGTGTAAAAAACTAATTTTCGGGGTTTTGGGGGTGTGTAAATATAACAAATTTTTGGGGGGTTTGCGGGGGGCGATATAACTAATTTCCGGGGGTGCGGTGTGTGATATAACTAATTTCAGGGGTGCGGTGTGTGAAAAAATTAACTAATTTCGGGGGGTTTTTCCGGGGGGGGTTGTGATATAAACAAATTTTTCGGGGGGTTTGCGGGTGGGGAAAAACCCAAATTTCGGGGGGTTTTGCGGTGGCGTATAACTAATTTCAGGAGGTGCGGTTTGTGATACATCTAATTTCAGGGGGTGTTTGAAAAATAAATGGTTAGTCGGGGAAAGGGGGGGTGGGGGGGGCCCCCAGTGTTGCAGAAGGGGCCCCCCCGGGTTTCTTTGCAGCAGAGGCCCCCCCAGTGTTGCAGCAGAGGCCCCCCGGAAAATGCAGCAGGGGCCCCCCCCCCCATTTCTGCGCAGAGGCCCCCCGGTTAAGCAGCGAGGCCCCCCAGTGTTCCGCAGGGGGCCCCCCCACTGTTGCAGCAGAGGCCCCCCAGTGTGGGGGCAACCCCCCCAAATTTGTTGCAAAAAGGGGGGCCCCCCCCGGGGGTCATGCACCCGAGGCCCCCCCTTTTCATGCGGGCGGGGGCCCCCCCTTTCTTGCGCAGGGCCCCCGGGTTAAAGAGCAGAGCCCCCCTTCTTGCAGCAGAGCCCCCATTTTTGGCGCATGCCCCCCCCCCCCCGGTTTTTGCGCAACCCCCCCCCCGGGGGTTCTTGCAGAAAGGGGCCCCCCCGGGGTCTTGCAGAGGGGCCCCCCCAGTCCTGCCAGCAAAACCCCTCCAGTGTTGCAGCAGAGCCCCCCCCCAGTGTTGCAGCAGAGCCCCCCCCGTGTTGCAGCAGAGCCCCCCCGGGTTTCTTGAAAGCAAGCCCCCCCCAGTGTTGCGCAGAGCCCCCCGGGTGTTGCAGCAAGCCCCCCCCCAGTTTTGGGGAGCAGACCCCCCATGTTTGCAGCAAGCCCCCCGGTTTGAAGCGGGCGACCCCCCCGGGCGTTGCTAAACTTTCCCGGCTGTTGGGGTGGCCTGCTGGGGGCAGGCCGAACAGCTTTTCGGGGGCAGCGGGTTTTTCCCCCGTCGTACTCCAGGAACGCCCGGTACGGGTTTCCCGGGAAAAAACCCCCACGTGCTTTTTTTTTGACTCGCACTTTTTGGGGGAGTTCCAGTGAATTTGCCCGAAAAACACAAGGGGAGAAGGGGTTTTTAGATACTGTAAAGGGACCCTGAAAACGGGTGCCCAAAGCCAGCAGAAATCCTCTGTGCTCCCTTTTGGCCCCTGTTTTCTCCCCTTCAAAACATTTTGGTTTGGACCTTTTCCCCCCTCTGAAAATTTGCCCCGTACACAATAAAAATCAAAGGGAAATTGGACAAGGAAATTGCCCCACCATAAGCCCAAAACACACTCGTCTTCTGAAAAAATTTTGTTCTGCTGGGGTTTTTGTGTTGCATCCTTTAAACATGAAACCCAAAATTTGGTGCCCTCCTAATCATGTTTGGGGGGCTCGCTCTATCACTCCCCCTAGACTAAGGCTCAAAACACCTATTTTTGGCAGTTTTATTCTATGTAGTAAATTTTAGGAGTATATTTATAAGCAAAGAATGAAAACACTATGTGGGCAATTTTTATATTTGTAGTATTAAATTTTGCACAATTTAGCAGTGTTATTTGGGCAGTATTTTTATAAGCAATATAATTTGGGGGTTTTTATAGGAGTGGGAATAGAAAAACCCCTTTTATGGCAGTAATTTTTGGGGGAATGTTTTTCAGGCAGTAAATAACAGCCCTGTTGGGAGTATTTTTTGTGGGGAATTTGGGGGTTTTTTTTGGGGGGTTTTCAGAACTGTTTTGGCAGTATTTTGTGGGTAATGTCTTTTGAGTGGTATAAATTTGCATGTATGGGATTTTTGGGTGGGCCCAATTTTTATGGGTGGATATCAGCACGTAGGGCAGTATTAAAGTGGGGCAAAGTTTTATATGCATATTATATAAAACACTGTATGGCAGGATTATGTGGGTTTAAAGTTTTTCGTGTGGGATAAAAAAGCACTGAAAGGGCCCGTATTAAAGGGGCCCAAAGTTTTATGATTGGGATATTTGCACCCGTATGGCAGTAAATTTTGTGGGCAATTTTTTTAGGGTGGGGATAATCAGCACTGAAAGGCAGTTTTATGTGGACAATTTATATATGCAATTATTATATAAGCAAATGTATGGGGGAGGATTATGTGGGGAATGTTTTTCGTGGGTATAAAAGAAGCAATGGGATGGCAGTATTATATGGGCAATGTTTTTTGAGTGGTAATATTTGCACTGTATGGGAGTATTGTGTGGGGGAAAAATTTTTTGGGGGGGTATATCAGAACTGTATTTGGGGAGTATTGGGTGGGAATGTTTTATGGGGGGTTTAATTTACACTGTTTGGCAGGGAATTTGTGGGTAATGTTTTAAAGGTGGTTTTAGCAGCACTGATGGCAGGTTATGGGGGGGCAATGTTTTTTGGGTTGGGTAAAATATCAAACACTATATGGCAGTTTATGTGGGTAATTTTTTAAAAAGGGGGTGTAATTCAAAAACTGGTTTTGGCAGTATTTTGTGGGTAATGTTTTTTCGGGGGTGTAAAAATCAGCACTGTATGGGGGTATTATGTGGGCAATGTTTTAAAGTTGGGATAAAAATCGCACTGTATGGGAGTATTTAATGTGGGCAAATTTTTCAGACGGGGTTTAAAAATTGCCCCGTATGGCAATTATGTGGGCAATTTTTTTACGGGGGGGGTATAATTTTTAACCCTGTATGGAAAATATTATGGGGGCAATTTTTTTTTCGGTTGGGGTTTTAATATCCCCTTTCTGTTTTGGGATATTAAATTTTGGGGGGAAAAGGTTTTTTTGGGCAGTATAATATTTAGCACTGCATGGCAGGGATTAGTGGGGAATGTTTTAAGGTGGGGATAATGTCAGGGCCCGTATGGCAGTTTTTGTGGGAAATGTTTTAAAGGGTGGAAAAAATATCAGCACTGTTTCAGATTTTTATTTGGAACCCGTGTTTTTATATGTAATTTTTACATAAGCACATTTTGGCATATTAAATGGCCCCCTTTCATTTGGGTTTGGCCTTTCCAGGTAGCTGAAAATCATAAAAACCCGTAATTTTTTTGTAAACAAAAATGCGGGGCCGGGTCATCTACAGCAGCACAGCCTGGTTGTAGGGTTCCCCTAATGGCACGGCGGCCCCGCACCGCGGGGCCTCCGAACACCGAAAAATCCCAAATAACCCTTTAAAACTCCTCATTTATCTGTAAGTCACCATTAGAGCGAGCTGTCAGCCGCACGCTGCAAGAATGAGAGCTCCCCGATTTGGGGAGTTTGACCAAGAAAATGAAAGTCGTTTAACCCCTTCATTGCCCCCAGAGCCCCGGGGCCCCCCGAAGGGTTTTTGAAAGGGGGGTAATTAGGCCGAATGACGGCTGCCACATGAAAGTGCCCCTCGCTGAGGGATTTTCACAAAAACTTTGGGGCTTTATTCCCCCCAATCTGAAATTTTCAGATGGCAGAACCCCAGGGGAGCTGAGGTGTATGGAGGAGGTTTGCACAGCTGAGGGGTAATTTAGGAGGGTTCTGCAGCAGCTGAAAGGGGTTTTGATGAGGTTTTTGCAGCATGAGGGGTAGGGAGGAGGTTCTTTCCGCAGCTGAGGTTAGGAGGGGGTTCTGCAGCAGCCCGAGGGGTAGGATTTGGGGTTTTGCCAGCTGGGTGTAAAGGGTGAGGGTTTCTGCAGCAAACCCAAAGGGGATGGGAAAATTTGGCAGCGCTGAGGTGTATGATGTTGGGTTTTTGGGAGCAACTGGGTGTATGAGGAGGTTCGCAGTAAACTGAGGTTTTGAGGGGGGTTTTTTGCAGCAGCTGAGGGGTATGATGAGGTTCTGCACAGTTTAGGTTATGAGGGGGTTTTTTTCAGGGAGCTGAGGTGTAAAGATGAGGTTTTTGCAAACAGTGAGGGGTATGAGGAGGGAATGCAGTACTGAGGTGATGATGAGGTTTTGCAGCAGCTGAGGGGGTATGAGGAATTCTGCAGCACTGAGGTGTAGATGAGGTTCTGCCGCAGCTGAGGTTATGAGGAGGTTTTTGCAGCAGCTGAGGTGTAAAAGGAGGGGGTTTTGCAGCAGTGGGGGTGGGTATTTGGGGGGTTCTGCTTTGTCTGAGGGGGTTTTTGAGGAGGTTTTTGAGCAGTGAAAGGTTTTAAAGATGAGGGTTTTGCAAGGTGAGGGGTTTGAAAGAGGTTTTGCAGCAGCTGGGGAAAAAAGGGGTTTTGCAGCAGCGAGGTGTTAAAAGGAGGTTCGCAAATAGCTTTAGGGTATGAGGGGGGTTCCCGAAACTGAGGTGTTTGAGGAGGGTTTTGCAAGCAGCTAAGGGGGTAAAGAGGGGGTTCTGCAGCAGCTGGGGGGTTTTGGAAAGAGGGTTTTGCAGAAACTGAGGTGTAGGGGAGGTTCTGCAGGCAGCTGAGGTGTATAGGGGGTTTTGCAGCAGCTGAGGTGAAAGGGGAGGCTCTGCAGCAGCTTTTGGGGGTAGGATGAGGTTCTGGGGAAAAGCTGAGGGGGTTTTTTTGGGGTTCTGCAGAACTGAGGGGTATGAGGAGGTCTGCCGTCAGTGAGGGTTTTTGGGGTGAGGTTCTTTCAGCAGCTGAGGTGTATGATGGGTTTTTGCAAACAAATTTAGGTGTTGATGGGGGTTCTGCAGCAGGGGGGTGAGGGGTATGAGGAGGTTCTGCGCAGCTAAGGTGGTTTGGATTGAGGTTCTGGGAGCAGCTGAAATGTATGGGAGGTTCTTGGGAGCAGCTGAGGGTGTATTTAGGAAAATTCTGCAGCAGCTGATGTGTATGAGGAGTTTTTGCAGCAGCTTTAGGTGTATGGGTGAAAGGTTCTGCAACAAGCTAAAGGGGATGAGGAGGCTCTGCAGCAGCTGGGTGTATGAGGAGGTTTGTAGCAGCTGAGGAAATTGGGGAGGTTCTGCAGCATCCAAAGGGGTAGGGGGAGGTTCCCGAAAAGCTGAGGTGTATGAGGGTTTTTGCAAGGGAGCTGGGTGGATAAAGGGGGTTCTGAAACAAATGAGGGGTTTTGAGGAATTTGCGCAGCTGGGGGGTTTTGATGAGGTTTTTGCAGCGTGAGGTGTATTTAAAGGTTCTTGGGGCGCGGGGGATAGGATGAGGTTCTGCAAACAGCTGAGGGGTTAGGAGGTTTGGGGCAGTGAGGTGTATGATGTTTTTTCTTTCGGGAGCTGGGGGTATTTGTCGATGTTCTGCAGTCGCTGGGTGTTTATGAGGTTCTGCGCGCTGAGGTTTTATGATGAGGGGTTTTGCACAGTGGGTAAAAAGTCGATGTTCTGCCGGGAGCTGAGATTTTGTGGGGGGTTTTGCAGCAAGCTGAGGTGTATGATGAGGTTCTGCAGCAGGGTAGGTTATGTGGATTTTTCTTCCCGTACTTTAAGGGGTTTTTGATGAGGTTCGGGAGCAAATTTAGGTGTATGTGAGGTTTGAAACAACTGAGGATATGTGGATTTTTTCTGCAGGGAGGCCCAGGTGTTGAGGAGGGGTTTTGAGCGCTTTGGGGGTAGGGGGAGGTTTTTTGCAGCAATTTAGGTGTATGAGGGGGTTTTGCAAATAGCTGAGGGGTATGAAGAGGTTCCCGCAGCAGCTGATTTTTTGGGGGTTCTGCAGCAGCTTGGGTTAAAGAGGAAGGTTTTGCAGCAGTTTTTGGGGTATGAAAGGGTTTTTGCAGCAGCCCGGGGTATGATGAGGTTTCTGCAGCAGTGGGGGTGTATGAGGAGGGGTTTTGCACAGTGATTTTAAGGGGAGGTTCTGCAAACAGGCCGGAGGTGTATGAGGAGGTTCTGCAGCAAAATGAGGTTTATGAGGAGGGGTCGCAGCAGGGTTAAATGAAAGAGGAGGTTCTGTAGGAAACTGAGGGGGTAGGGGAGGTTTTGCAAACAGCTGAGGTGTATGAGGGGTTCTGCAGAGCTGAGGTTAGGGTGAGGTTCTGCCCGAAACTTGGTGTATGAGGAGGCTCTGGGAGCAGCTGAAGTGTTTGAGGGGTTCTGTAGCAGCTGAGGGGGGTATGGGGGGGTTCTGCAGCAGCTGAGGTGTATGAAGGGGGGTTTGCAAACGCTGAGGTGTATGAGAGGTTCTGCAGGGAGCTGAGGGATGGGAGGGTTTTGGGTGTATCTGGGGGCCCCCAGTGTGGTGTTTGTGGGGTTTTTTATATTGGGAGTTTTTTCTCTGGGGACTTTAAGACACTTTTTTTCGGGCCCTTTTGGTGGGATTACCCCAAACACCTGGGCCCCATGTATGAAAACTATTAGCCCCTAAAACCCCTCTTTGTTTCCCCTAAACCCAAACAGAGCGGCCCCCTTTTATTTTTTATAGTGCTTTTGGGAAAAAAAAAAAGGGCGCTCTTTATTGGTTTCTTAAAGGGCAACAATGAGGGTTTTTGAAACCTTAAAAGGGTTTTTTATACGTGGCCCTATATGTTTTTTGTACTATTGATGGTATATACAGTCATATTTACTCTATATATGGTTATATAATTTTGCGCTATTTTTTAAGGGATTACGAGGGAAAACTTTTAAAAGAGTACTAATTGAAAACAAAATATATGGTTTGGCGTTCTGGCAGGAAAAATGGGGCTGTACATAGGGAGTGTAACTTTGCCACTATGTGGCGGTATTTTTCAGTATTATTTGGACTATTGGGTAAATTTTTAAAGGGGGTTTTAAATGGTGGTTGTTTTCCGGTACTATTTTGGGGTGTATTTTGAGGGTTGTTTATAACCTTTTTTTTCCCCTTTTTAAAACAAAATTGGGCAATATATGGGTTGTATATGGTGGTAAAATTCCTGGTACTTATGGCTTTTTTATTTAGGGGTTTTATATAACCGTTATTATCTTGGTTTCTATATGGTTTTAATTTAGGGGTTTTTATAAAGTGGGTTTGTATCCTGGTTATATATGGCCAAATTATAGGGGGTTTTATATAACCCTATTATCTTGGTTTCTATATTGGGCAATTTTATGGGTTTGGGAAAATGGCAGCAAAAATTTTATATATTATGAGCCTGTTTCGGGGCGCTTTATGATGGTATGATCTTGGGATAAAATTGGGGGGGATTATGGGTCGGTTTTTTGATATTGGGCCACTATAAGTTTGTATTTTAGAACATTATTTTAAGCTGAAATGACTGGAATAGGGTATCACCTTGGGCCCCCGGGAGGGCCCCCTGCTTTGCCCCCTGCCCTTTGGGGGCCCGTTTTTTAAAGTGCTCTATGGAAAATGGGGGATGATAAAACGGGCATCGCTTTCAGGCCGGTTGTTTACATCTCAAAAAAGGGGAAAGGGTTCCCGCGGTGACCCTTTGCCCTGGGTTCCCCACCAGAAACCCCCGACGGCGCTCTGCAGGAAAAAACCCCTGTGGCACAACCTGCCCCTGCCGGATTTCCTCTTGGGGGTTAAAATGTTTTCTTGTTAAATTCAGAGACCTTGAAAAATGTTTTTTTATGGTATAAAGCCATCTATAACGTGAGCGGCCGCTCAGCTCTGCGACACGTCCTGTAAAACCAAGGGGGCAATTGATAGTTTGACAAAATTGGGTTTTTCCACAAAAGGAATCAAAGGGAGATATTTTAGAGACCCCGGGTTTTTCCTACAATCTGCCCCAGGGAAAACTATTCTGGGTAATCGCCATAGAACAACCCCTATTCTGATAATAATTTTTTTTACACCCAGTCACCACCAGGCTGAAACTACAATTCTGTTACATCAAACCACCTCCAGGTGCATCCCCACAATTATGAATTCATATATGGGGCGCATTAAAAAGGGGGTATACAGGTGGGGTATACCAGGGATATACAGGGGGGTATAATGGCACTATACAAAACCAAAGGGCCCGTGGGGTCGGCCCAAGGGGAAATCCGGGCTTCCCGATTTTTCAATTTCCCAAACCCCCGACTCCGACTCCCGACTTTCCTTTACTCCCCCATCAGGCCCCATGTTTAAAATGGAAAAAACTTTTGTGTAGTTAAAAATGGTAACATCAGGGTGTTTTCACCTTTTTGATACAATTAAAACAAGGGGTTTTTTTAGGTAAAAACAGCGTGACAAGCAAAAGGGTAAAAATTTTGATCTTTTTTAAACCCCTTGTGGGTAGAGTTGAATAAAAAAGCTTTTAATTTTTTATCCCCCAAATCCAGTCAGCCCAACATTGGGGAAATTGGGGGAAGAAAGAGACCCGCGATCAAAATTTTGGTTTAAGAAGTGCTTGAATCTGATTCCCGAGGCCCCGAAGGATTTTTCCCCAAAAACTAAAAAAAATAATAAAAATTAAATTTGTTTTTTAGGATAAAACGGTAACAAAAGCCCGTTACAGGGGAAAAAATCTTTAGAATAAGGAGGTTGGGTACATTCTTGCAAGGGCAAATTTTTTGTTTTAAGGTCGGGAAGGAAGATGATGAATATAAAAAAACAGTGCCTCATGTACAAAACTTAGGGAAGGGTTGGGAAAAATGGAGCCGAAAAATCATAAGTTCAAAACCCTTGTTAAAACCTTTTTCTTGTCCCGTGTTAAAAAAATATTTTTTGGGGTAAAGACTTTTAGAACACAAAAATTAAATGCAAAAAAACTGGGAGGAACCTTTGTGGAGGGCTGTATTGTTCTGGGGAAAAAAGTATCGCCTCCATAAAATTCCCGCAACAAATGACCCACAAACTGATTCAAGATTTCCAGGCTAGAAAATGGCCTTTTTCTACACTAACTTGGGTTTGGGGGCAAAGCAAATGACCACAGGGGAAAAATTCCTAACAATGGGCGGGTTTAAAGGAATTTTTTCAGTCACAGTCAGTTTTGATGGGGAAAGGGTTGGGGAATCTTCTATTTTTTTGGAAAACAGGTGAAAAAAATTTTGGGTTTACATCTGTTTTTTTCCCCGAGAGCAGAATCTTTTTCCCCGGGGCAGGAAAATTTGGGGCCCGGGTCCAGTCATTCAGTTTTTCACTCCCCATTGGGGAGGCTAAAAAATGGGAGCAGTAGCCCCGGCCGGACCCATTCTTTTGTTTTGCATGAACTAATGGACCAACTTTTTATATATTTTTTTAGTAGTCGGGCCCTTTTATGACGACTCCGACTCCTGCAAAATAGGCACCGAGTCCGACTCCACAACTCCGACTCCACAGCCCTGCTATACAGGGGGCAATACAAGGCGCTATACAGGGGGCAGTACAGGGGGCTATACAAGGCGCTATACAGGGGGATATACAAGGCGCTATACGGGAGGCCATACAAGCCGCTATACAGGGGGCTTTACAAGGCGCTATACAGGGGGCTATACCAGGCGATATACAGGGGGATATACAAGGCGCTATACAGGGGGGAAAAACAAAGGGGCTATCAGGGGGCAGTACAGGGGGCTATACAAGGCGCTATACAGGGGGATAAACAAGGCGCTATACAGGGGGGTATCAAGGGCATAAGGGGGGGAATAAAGGCGCATACAAGGCGCTATACAGGGGGATATACAAGGCGCTATACAGGGGGATATACAAGGCGCTATACAGGGGGATATACAAGGCGCTATACAGGGGGATATACAAGGCGCTATACGGGAGGCCATACAAGCCGCTATAAGGAGGCAAAAAGGGGGGTAGTACAAGGGCAATCAAGGCGCAAAAACAGGGGGATATACAAAGGGGCCAACAGGGGGATATACAAGGCGCAATACAGGGGGATATACAAGGGCCAAAGGGGGAATAC